>SNQN01008449.1:12104-22963 GCA_008642245.1 Bassia scoparia | reverse complement strand
TTTCAATCTATTATTATTTTACTGGATTATTATTAAAATTCTATTTTACAATATTATCTCATTTTGACTATGCACTAAGCTCGTGCCTAACCATTATGTGTCTTACTTGTTTGGAGAAATTATCTCCAATTGAATGCTTAAAATGTGGTTATTTGGATTGTGTTTGGAACAATGGAGTAAACTCATTAGACATTCCTTTGAACCAACCACAGTATGCATGAAGTATTGTTGTTATGAGTCTGGACTTGTTTTAAATATGTGTTATTCGCTGAATCTAAAAGAATTGCTCGTCTATCCAGGAGTAGAAGTGCGATGGCACGTAACGTTGCCGCTTTAGCCGAAACCATTAAGTTGTTAGCCATTTCCTTAGACATGGATGCGTCAGAGCAAAACGTTGTCGGAAAAACTGCCATGAACTATATGGACTCAACAGTAGCTAAAAACATTGCTAAGCACCAACGCAGTGAGTTGATTCATTTCAGTGAATTACTTAAGAACATATCCTTAGTGAAGACGATGAATTTCTTTGGGGTTGAGGAACCTGCTTACCTAGAAAGTTGGATTAGAATGTTTGTCAAAATCTTCAAAGCCTTAGAGTGTCCCGAGCACATGAAAGTAATAAGTACTTCATTTTATCTTAACGATATTGCTAATGCTTGGTGGTCCCAAAGGAGAGACATTTTCGAAAACCTACCTAACTTTGGATGGAAACCTTTAAGGAAGAGCTAAGGAATGAGTTTATCCCAAATCGGTTGCCGAGTCACCAACCTACTGGAGAAGTGGAAAAAATGCGTAACGAGAACCCATCTGATGATGTTCTTGGAGGGAAAAACCAACGGGAAGCTAATAATTTCATGTCAAGCAATCAAAATAAAAGAGCTGGTCAAGAAATAAGCAATGATACTGGGCGTCTTTCAGCAATGGACAGAAAGGAGGCTGAAAAGTCCTCTAAAGTTGTCACCGGTACCTTCTCTATCCATTTCATCTATTATATCCCTGTTAAACTTTGTTTGATCGTGATGTTACTTATTCTCTTGTCTCCACACCTGTTGTCACCCAAATAACTTTTTCTGTTTCGAGCCCTATTGTTTTATCTGTCTATTTGCCCATGGGCGAAGTCATCCCTTGTGTTAAATTCAATGATGGCTTACCCTTAAACATCGACGAAGAGTGTGACCTATAGGAGTCTTGAGAAATCAAATAGTTGGGGACTAGTTTCCACCATGAAAGTTATGAACTTAATAGTTAAGGGATATCCAGTATATTTCTGTTATGTGAATGACTTGAGCGTGAGGAGAGTAAGAGAATAAAGCAAGAAGTGGTGAATGAGTTCATAAATGTTTTCTTTCCAATGGAGATTTCGGGAGTGCTAACTAGAGAAAAGTTGAGTTCACCATAAGTTTGTTTTTGAGGACTGCACTGTTTTCACAAACACGCTATAGAATGGCACCAGCGAAATTAAGGAGTTAATGAGTCAATTGTTGGATTGATAGACAAGGGATTAATAGGCCTAGTGCCTCACCTTGGAGAACACCAATTTTATTTGTGGAAAAGTGAGATGAAAGTTTTAAACTGTGTAGTGATTCTTGGGAATTAAACTATGTCACTATTGAGGATGAGTATCATTTACTGAGAATAGATGACTTGTATGACCAGTTACAAAGGATGAGAGTGATTTTTAGGTTGACTCGAGGTCAAGATATCACCAATTGAGGGTTGCTAACAAAAACATTCCAAAAACTACTTTTGAGACTCGTTTTGGGCACTATGTTTTTATGATCATGCATTTTGGGTTAACCAACAAATATTCGAGGATAATAAGTTTGGGTTACACAATTTTTATGGAGTTAACGAATGGAGTATTTCATGAGTACATAGACAAATTGTGGTTGTTTTTATTGATGATATCTTGATATATTCGAGGAATGAGGGAGAACATGTTGCGAACTTGAGGACTGTTCTAGAAACACTTTGAAGTCATAGATTGTTTTCCAATTTTCCAAATGTAAGCTGTGATTGGAGAAAGTTGTGTTTTTGGGTCATTACATTTCTAGGAAACCTATTTCTGTGGAACCTGCAAAGATTAAGGAGGTTAGTGAGTGGCCCATGCCTAAGAAGGTGACTGTTGTCTGATGTTTTATGTATTTTGGGGTCAACTGAGTACCTCATGAGGTTTGTTAAGGTCTTATCAAAACTAGCAAGACCTATAACCAATGTGATAAAAAAAGGAGACCAAATTAGATTGGAATAAAAGTGTGTCATCTTTCAAAATCATTAAAAATCGGTTGACAACCGCCTCAGTACTAGCATTATTGCCCAATGGACCTGAAAGATTTGCGGTGTATACTTAACATCAACAAAGCTTAGTTGTGTTATACAACAGAACGGAAAGGTGATATAAGGAGTTGAGTGCTATGCCAATTGAGCCATACACACTTGATGTAACTAGGGAACAACGAAATGTAGACGAATTTTTGCAGATGATTAAGGAACAAGTGCGAAATTGAGAAATTGTGCTGAAAGTGAATTTACAAATTATGAGGATGGAGATATGATATTTAAGAGCAGGTGAGGTGTTCATAAAATTGTGGTGATTTGAGACAAAGGACCCTGTATGGGATAAATTGTACAAAAATTGAGGAATTACATTAGTGACCGAACATGCAAAGAGAAATAACTGAGTTGGTTTCTAAAAGGTTAACTTGCAGGAGCCTAGTGGAAGTGAGATTCAATATTACTGGACTTGTTTATGGGTTTAAAATGATACGATTTGGGTCATTGTTGGTTGACGTACTAGGTCGGCAATACTGTAGCGACAAAGGAAACTTGGAAGAAGTATCCCGAGTTTTGTTGAATGCGTTTTTGTTTGTTGAGAAGAGTTACGGGGAAGTAACTCTTTTCTTTTAAGGGGGGTAGAATGTGATATAATTTCGCGCTTTAGCCCTGTTTTGCTTAATTATTGGTTCAATTTTGGCCTGTTTTGTGCCTGTCTTGTCAAATATTACTTCAAGTTGCGTGACTTTGGCCTAATAGGCATGATTTTATTTAGTGCACATACTATAAAAGTGTGTGAAATTGTGTCAAGTGTGGTCACTGGAGAATCATTTCAGTGATATAAGTAGTTTACAGCAATACAAATACCTTTTTCTATTGAAATTTTCTTTAGAGTTTGTGGATTTTGGGACAAGTTTCGGGGACGAAACTTCTTTTAAGGGGGGTAGATTGTAATCCCCCGTGATTTTCGGATATTTATAATTATATTTTCTTATAAATATAAACATTATTTTATTAAAACGATTCGTTTACTTAAAATTCCACTTAAATTCCTTTAATCATCGCTTAAGATATATATTAGATATCTTTTTTTACTTCGATTTAAAAATTGTGTTTGATCAAAAAAAAAAAAAAAAAAATTCTTTGAACCTATCTACTAAAACCTAGGTTACATTTCCCTTATGATCAGAATTCCCCTCACTGCCATTAGTCCACTCAGTCATTTATTTCAAACAAAAAAAAAAGGAGGAACCGAGAGAACAGAGAGAAAGGCAACGAGGAGAGAAGGAGAGAGAGAAAGGCTGCTTGCCTGTCAGCTTGCCGCCTGCCTGCTGCCACCGGACCGGCGACCACCTCGGGCTATTGGTTGCTGTGCTGTGTCGTTGCTGTCGTGCTGCTGTTGCTCTGTTTGTCTGCGTGTGCTGGTTGTTCGCGTTGTTGAGTTCTGTGTTGTCTTTTGGCTGCCGCGACCCCACTCCCGACGACGCTGCCTCACCGAGAGCCACCATTTCGGTCCTCTCTCTCCCATTCCTCTTTCCTGATTTCCTCTTCCTTCCCATTCTTAATGATTTTTGATGTTAAAGTTTATAATCAATCACTATACAATTATTTTGAATATGTTGTTAGTATTAATTTATTTTGAATATGTTGTTAGTATTATTAAACTTGTTTTTATGATTTTAATTTGAATGGAAAAAACAGATTTTTGTTGTTATGAAATTTAGTGGCTTTTAAATTGGGGATATTTCAATATTTTAAGGGCTAAGGATCTGATTATATGAGTTTTGGTGTTATATAAATATTTGGACATCAAAAGTGTGAATGTTTATTGCCTTTAAAAACACAAATTTCAGATTGGTTTTTTAAGGGTATTGGAAGTTTTGATGAATCTAAGTCATGTTTTAATTATAGAATAGCTTGTTTATGACTTATAATATATTTTATACACACTTAGACTTTGATTTATGCAAGTTTTAAATAAATTTCAGGTTTTCATAAATATTTTTGAAGCTCATGAGTATTGAGAATAAGGGTTTTCCACATCAAAAATCAATGGTTTAATATATTGTATACCACTTGTATGATATGTTTTTTGAGTTTTAGAAGGGTTTTTAAATATTAAAGGAAATTTTCAGAATTAGATCAACTGAATTAAAGTGTTGAAAATTTTCTATTGATAAAGTTAGATTTTCATGATTTTTCAAGCTAGGACTATAGTATAATATTCATACTATTAAATGAGGGTTTTGTGAGGTATAAAAATATTGTTTGAATGGTTTTTCGAGGCTTGTTAAGCTTCTTAGTATTGCTGTAAATTACGTGTTAAGTGTATTGATTCGAGTTTTGTAAAATGATTAGGAGGAGACTTCGTAGAGGTTGATTTCTAAGTATTGGATTGACTTTTCAATCAATTGGTTCAAGGTACGTACTACTTGCGGAATCCTGATCTGAAAGTTGTTTGAGGATGTTTGATAACTTAGAAGCATGAGTAGGAAACGTCCAAGGAATTGTGTGGTACTCTCAAATGAATTAATTGTTTTACCATGGTCTATATTTGTGGAGATTGAGAAATATTGTGGAATTGATTATTCCTAAGTTTTGGATATGAAGGTTGCCAACTAGTCAATTGTTTTTAATTAATTGTTTTTGTTCTGAGTTTGGGATCAGCTGTGTAGGTATAATATTGTTAAGTGGTTATGAACACCACAATTAGGTTTCCTTTTGTTTCTAAACAAGTGTCGTAACTCGGTGTGTCCAGTTTTAGGGGAGATGTTGTCCATTTGTTTCCTCGTCTTCGTATGTTGTATGTACTCAGCTTTGCTGATTGCGTGTTTTTGTGTTTTGTGTGTTGTCTAAATTTTGTTCTTTTGGTGGACCTGTGATGATCCTTATTTCACTTGGAAATTATGGGGAGCAGACTTTTCACAGGATTTGCAATCAAGTGACTAGCCTTGGATGGTTGGGATGAGTGGATAGCTGATCGTACTTAAATTTTTTGTTCATGCATCGTTAACCGTCCAAAACGATTTCGAGTTTATTTTGTTTGAAAAGGGATTTTATTGTTATTTGCGAATAATGGCCTTAATGGTTCAAACTTGTCAAATGAATTTTTATATTCTAGATTTTAACACTTTGGTTTGAACTATTTTTTTTATCTTTGATTTCCGCTGCAAAATATTATTTTAGCCTAAACTTTTTAACACGTGGTGGTGGTATGCCAATAGTTTTCCGTATTTTCGGCTCAATATTTCACATGTGAAGTGAAGAATTATTGGGGTGTTACAAAGTGGTATCAGTTTAAAAGCCAGAAATTACTTCTATATTTTTCTTTTATCAACTTCGTTTTGGTTTTCCAAATGTACTTTTCTTGAAACATTTCTTACATAAAAAATAAACATTATTTTACAACAACAATATTTTACCATTTCTTCCTTTCTTTGACTATTTCGATGAGATTTGGGTAGTTTCGGAAGGGCTCCTTAATGTGTTTCGTTTCATACTTCTTATGCTTGTTGGAATAATTGTTCTATGTTTTAATCTAACTATATAAATGTTTATATGATACATAAATTTTGTGTCTTGTTTCTTTTTGAAGTTGACAAATGTTCAATGACAATGTTTCCTTTTTACCAACACTTTTGTTAACCTGATTCTCGAGTTCCGAGGACGTAACTCTCTTTTAAGGGGAATATGATGTGCTAAATTTTTTTTTTAACAAACCACTTATTTCGCGAAATAATTTTTGCTACAGAATAAAACCTTTTGATTATTCATGATTCTAAAACAAAATTTTTGTGTCGGTTGTCTTGCAAAGTATTTTATATAATTCAAATTTAAAATAGAGTTCTACGTAAATAATTTTCGTTGTTACATGTTGTTTTGTTTCCTTTCAAACAGACAAAAAAGGGGGCATTTGATTTAATTATGTCTTGGTTTACATTATTGTAGTATTTTGCGTATGTTCGCGTTGTTATACTAGAGAGAAGTTAATTACACGTCAGTCATGTCCACACATGAAATAGAAAAACCGAACGATGACGTTATAGAAATGATGGATAACATTTTATTTTCTCTCCGGATCCACCTTAAGAGTTTCGACGCTATCTATGGGAATATAAAACAACGCAAGATAAGGATGATAAAATTAAAATTTTCCAAAACATTTTGGATGACACCGCGTCAAGTATTTTTTGGTTACAATAAGTAGCAATGCTACAATACTTATTCCTCATTTACATTCTATTTTACCCTTTTTTCGTTTGAAACAAATAAGGATAACATGGTTTACTAAATTTTTTAAAAGGGTATTTTCGTTTTTAGAAATTCTTTATTTTACTCATTTATCATTGGTAACAATTTATGAATAAATTTATTCTTGCACGCCTAGCTTTTATTTTAATTCTCTTTTATCCTGTTGACGACTATTTTGGATATTTTATGGCTAATTTCAGCAAAACTTCTATATTACCTTACATTCTTTAGTTATCAACATATTTTATTCTTGACGTACTATGTCTATTCCAACTATTTTTGGATACTTTGTATTTCAATCTATTATTATTTTACTGGATTATTATTAAAATTCTATTTTACGATATTATCTCATTTTTTACTGTGCACTAAGCTCGTGCCTAACCATTATGTGTCTTACTTGCTTGGAGAAATTATCTCCAAATGAATGCTTAAAATGTGATTATTTGGATTGTGTTTGGAACAATGGAGTAAACTCATTAGACATTCCTTTGAACCAACCACAGTATGCATGAAGTATTGTTGTTATGAGTCTGGACTTGTTTTAAATATGTGTTNTGTCTATTCCCTATTTTTGGATACTTTGTATTTCAATCTATTATTATTTTACTGGATTATTATTAAAATTCTATTTTACGATATTATCTCATTTTTTACTGTGCACTAAGCTCGTGCCTAACCATTATGTGTCTTACTTGCTTGGAGAAATTATCTCCAAATGAATGCTTAAAATGTGATTATTTGGATTGTGTTTGGAACAATGGAATAAACTCTTTAGACATTCCTTTGAACCAACCACAGTATGCATGAAGTATTGTTGTTATGAGTCTGGACTTGTTTTAAATATGTGTTCTTCGCTGAATCTGAAAGACTTGCTCGTCTATCCAGGAGTAGAAGTGTGATGGCACGTAACGTTGTCGTTGTAGCTGAAACCATTAAGTTGGTAGCCATTTCCTTAGACAAGGATGCGTCAGAGCAAAACGTTGCGGGAAAAGCTGCCCTGAACTCCATGGACTCAACAGTAGCTCATAACATTGCTAAGCTCCAACGCAGTGAGCTGATTCCTTTCAGCAAATGACTTAAGAACATAGCCTTAATGAAGACGATGAATTTCTTTGGGGTTGAGGAACCTGCTTACCTAGAAAGTTGGATTAGAATGTTTGACAAAATCTTCAAAGCCTTAGAGAGTCCCGAGCACATGAAAGTAATAAGTGCTTCATTTACCTTTTTTCAAATAAGTGCTTCATTTTATCTTAACGATAGTGGTAATGCTTGGTGGTCCCAAAGGAGAGACATTTTCGAAAACCTACCTAACTTTGGATGGAAACCTTTATGGAAGAGTTAAAGAACGAGTTTATCCTAAATCGGTTACTAAGTCACCAACCTACTGGAGAAATGGAAAAAATGCATAACGAGAACCCATCTAATGATGTTCTTGGAGGGCAAAACAAACGGGAAGCTAGTAATTTCAAGCCAAGCAATCAAAACAAAAGAGTTGGTCAAGAAATAGGCAATGCTACTGGGCGTCTGTCAACAATGGGCAGAAAGGAGGCTGAAAAGTCCTCTGAAGTTGTCACCGGTACCTTCTCTATCCATTTCATCTATTATATCCCTATTAAAACTTTGTTTGATCATGATGTTACTTAATCTCTTGTCTCCACACCTGTTGTCACCCAAATAACTTTTTCTGTTTCGAGCCCTATTGTTTTATCTGTTTATTTGCCCATGGGCGAAGTCATCCCTTGTGATAAATTCAATGAAGGCTTACCCTTAAACATCGAAGAAGTCGTTTGTTTTCCATCTAATCTTGTTGAGCTTGACCTAGGAGACTTGGATGTCTTTTTGGAATGAATTAATTTAAGATATACATGGCTAAGTGAGATGGTGAATTACTGAAAATGTACCTAAGGGATCTATTGAAGAAGAGTTTGACCTATAAGAGTCCTTAGAAATCGAATAGTTGGGGACTAGTTTCCACCATGAAAGTTATGAACTTAATAGTTAAGGGATATCCAGTATATTTCTATTGTGTGAAAGACTTGAGCGTGAGGAGAGTAAGAGAATAGAGCAAGAAGTGGTGAATGAGTTCATTAATGTTTTCTTTCCAGAGGAAATTTCGGGAGTGCTAACTAGAGAAAAGTTGAGTTCACCATAAGTTTGTTTTCAAGGACTGCAATGTTTTCACAAACACCCTATAGAATGGCACCAGCAAAGTTAAGGAGTTAATGAGTCAATTGCTGGATTGATAGACAAGGGATTAATAGGCCTAGTGCCTCACCTTGGAGAACACCAATTTTATTTGTGGAAAAGAGAGATGANCTTGTGTGTCTGGGTTGAGGACAACCTTGTCTGTTTCTCACATCATAACAAATGTAATAAATTGTATTTAGTCATGTATTGGAGTCGAGTAAGTTATTTTGCAGGTACAATCTAGTTAACCGGAGCAGTTGAGGATTTTGGGATGGTGTTGTATTAGAACAACTTTATGTAATATGTAATTGATAGTTTTGGTCTGAGTTTGGCATCAGCTGTGTAGGTATAATATAGTTAAGTGGTTATGAACACCACAACTGGGTTTCCTTTTGTTTCTAAACAGGTGTCGTAACTCGGTGTGTCCAGTTTTAGGGGAGATGCTGTCCGTTTGTTTCCTCGTCTTCGTATGTTGTATGTACTCAGCTTTGCTGATTGCGTGTTTTTGTGTTTTGTGTGTTGTCCACATTTTGTTCTTTTGGTGGACCTGTGATGATTCTTATTTCACTTGGAAATTATGGAGACCAGACTTTTTACAGGATTTGCAATCAGGTGACTAGCCTTAGATGGTTGGGATGAGTGGAGAGCTGATCGTACTTAAATAGTTTGTTCATGCATCGTAAACCATCCAAAACGATTTCGAGTTTATTATGTTTGAAAAGGGATTTTACCGTTATTTGCGAATAAGGGCCTTAATGGTACCAACTTGTCAAATGAATTTTTATATTCCAGATTTTAACACTTTGGTTTAAATTATTTTTCTATCTTTGATTTCCGCTGCAAATTATTATTTTAGCCTCAACCTTTTAACACGTGGCGGTGGCATGCCAATAGTTCTCCGTATTTTCGGCTGAATATTTAACAGGTGAAGTGGAGAATTATTGGGGTGTTACAAGATTGGATTTTGGTTTGAGTGTATTGGTAACAACTGCAGCATACCACAACTTTTAATGACCCGTAATTTTTTTAAGGAAATTAAAAAAAAATAAAAACTAAAACGATTGCTAAATTCTTAAATTTACATAAAAATATCAATTATCATTAAAATTCATTGTAAGTTTCAGATAGAAACTACCAAATACAATGATATCTCTTTTAAAATATACAAGGATATCAAAGTATAAATATACAAGGCTATCAAACCATGAACGTTAAAACTTAAGCTAGAGCTTCCAACACACTCGAAGCCTTGTCGATACCTATTGTTAAGACTTGTCGATACACTCGAAGCCTTAACCATTGACTCCGCCAGTAGTAAGTCCATTTTAGCTCAAATGCTTGTCTAAGAGACTGCAACATCATCAATGGTAGTAGCGAGGTACTAGCACAACATAGTAGCAAGTTAGAGCAGCATCACAGTTAGGGCTGTCAATTTGGTTATCAAGCTGATTATTGAACTGAAATAACTGAATATTTAACTAAATTAACTAAACTGAAATGAACTGTAACTGAATTTCACTGAACTGTATCAAACTGAAACTGATAATATAAAATTGAAACTGAACTGTAATTGAACTGAACAAACTGAAACTGAAATTAACTGTTAACATAAAACTGAAACTGAAAGTAACTGAACTGAGATTAACTGAAACTGAGACTAACTGAACTGAGACTAACTGAAACTGAACGTAACTGAACTGTAAGCAACAGAAACTGTAATCAACTGAACCAAAATAAATCGAACCCGAACTTAACCGAAATGCAATCAATTGAACTGAAATAAACTGAAACTATAATTAATTGAAACAAAACTGAAATCAACTGAAATTCAAATTAAACTAAAATAAACTAGATAATTAAATAAACAAACTATTTGAATCTTAATAAATTAATTTCAACGATTAATTATCTTCTATGTACTGTACAAATTAATTTGTAAAAGTTATGGATCAATAGACTACTTTGATGACATGACATTAGCTTTCCCTCCAATGTTAAAAGCATTTTCCCTCCAAATTTCTAAAGGCATTTGCATAGGTAGGCATGGATTGATGACATGGTATTAGTTTTTGCCATTGATTAGTTAGGCATGGATTGGTGACATGGCATTAGTTTTTGCCATTGATTAGTTAGTCTTGGATCAT
>SNQN01008448.1:0-22111 GCA_008642245.1 Bassia scoparia | reverse complement strand
ATCAAAAGCAAGGGGACTAGGGGAGGTAGACATTCAAAGATCATATTCCAAATCACTTGAGTACTTGGACAATCCCTAAAAAGGTGTAAATGAGACTCATTATCCAAACCACATCTAGTACAAAGGGGGTTGAAATTATCAATTTTAGAACAAAGTTACATGGCAGTAGGAAGGATACCATGACTAATGTTCCARATCAACATTTTATACTTGAAGGGAGTTGGAATTTTCCACAATTTCTTRTAGGGAATGATAATAGCTGAGCTAGGAAGGGGAAGAGAGTTGAAGTAGGCAATTTTAATGATGAAGTTCCCCGAGGAGGAGAACTTCCAGGAAATAGTGTCAGCTATATCAGAAGTGAGAGGAAGAGGAATTGCATGGATTTGATCAATGATGTGAGASGGAAGAAGATGTTCTATGWCCTGAAGGTGCCAAGAGGAACCATTMATTATGTCACAAACCTTCATATCAACAAGTTCAGGTGGGARAGGACAATTGATATCAAGATCGATAAAGAGGTTTATCCCCAACCCATTGACTGAGCCACARTGAAGTATCCAAACCATTTCCAATCATAAAAGRTAAACCTCTTTTAAGAATATCCCTACCCTTCAAAWTATCCTTCCAAATTGGTGAGTGATTAGAGTRAGAAATACAATCCAAGAAATTAGAATTTTTRAGATACTTATCTTTCAGAATTTTCACCCAAAGTTTATCAGGTTGAGTAAGAATARGCCAACCTAATTTAGCCATAAAGGTTAAATTRCAAAGTCTAAGCTTTCTAATCCCAAMACCACCCTGATTTAGAGGTTTACAAATAGTTTCCCAAYAAGTTCTTGGAACATACCTAGACCTGTCCACTTTATTCCAAAGGAATTTCCTACATTGCTTAACAATATTATCAAGAATGGAGWCATGAAGGAGGTTTGTCTGCATTGAATAAAYGGGGTAGGTGTTTAAAACAGATTTAATCAGAGTGCATCTACCTYCCATGTTCAGAAATTTTGCTTGCCAATTTTGGATTCTATTGGTGCATTTGTCAAGGAGATCAAAATAGTGTTCTTTTTTAAATTTGTTAGGGGAAATGTTAACCCCTAAATAGACTCCAAAATCATTAGTATGCCTRAGGCCAAGGTGTGAGGATAAGGAATGCCTAAGAGGATGACTCATCTTATTAGGAAAAATGATGCTTGATTTCTCAATACTAACACAAAGGCCAGATAAGGAACCAAAGGTATTAAGAGTATCCATGATACGTTGGAGATTAGAGAGAGYGGCATGCCRAAATAAGAAGACATCATCAYCATAAAAAGGTGAGAAAGCTTAATGTTCMTAGTAAGGGATAAAGGTTTCCAAGCACCATTCCTAACCTTTTCCTCAATCATAATGCTTAACCTTTCCATACAAAGAACAAAAATGAAGGGAGAAATGGGGTCACCTTGCCTAATACCTCTAGAAGGGGTAAAAGAAGTTATGATTTCACCATTCCAAAGCACTGAGATAGTAGGGGAGGAAATGCAACTCATAATAAGATTGATGAGATGGGGGGGGAAGGAGAAAAAGAACAAGGTATCCCTAATAAATCCCTATTCCAAACTATCAAAGGCTTTGGTTAAGTCCATTTTAAAGGCCATGACATTATTACCTTTCCTAGCCTTCTTGAAAAAATGAGAAACCTTTTTTATGATAATAATATTTTCATCAATGGTTCTATTCAAAACAAAGCTAGACTGTGGGGGGCTAATCAGATTAGGCATAAAAGGTTTAAGTCTAGAAGTTATGATTTTAGTCACAAGTTTGTAAATGGTATTGCAAAGCCCAATTGGTCGGAAAATCTTCATTAATTCAGGCACACCATTTTAGGAATGAAGAGAAAGAAAGTGGAATTAATATCTCTATACCAATTTATAAACCGCACAAAAGCAGCGATTAGTTACAAAGGCAACTAGAACAGCAGGAACCAATTTCGTTCCAAATATTTGGAAAAAAAAAACTGGTTGAATACCATATGGGCTAGGACATTTAATGGGGGCCATAGAAAAAATATTCTTTTTAATTTCATCAAAGGTTGGAGTGGCATTGAGTAAGGACAAATCAGTGGGGGAAAATGGAAGGATGGGAAGTGGGAATGTCGGAGACAGGGGAAGAGAGGGGTAGTTGAAACAATTTAAAAAATAGGTGGCAGCCATAATCTTAAGAATAATATATAGTAAAGTAGGGATGAGCAAAAACAGTGGTACCGGTCCTTACTGGACCGTTCAGATCCGGTTTAATTGTCGGTTACCGGTTCCGGTTCCAAAATGAGGAACGGTTGTGACGTTTTCGTTTGGGTCCGGAAATTTTGGAATCGTACCCACGGTGGTACCGGTTTCGATACCGAGTATCCAGCACCACGTTTTATAACCGGTACCTGGTAATTGGTTATGACTTTTGAGTTAATACTAAATACATTGCTAAGGCACAAAAGCCCAAATATAACAATAGAAACTTCAAATACTATATGATATAAAAAGCATTGCTTTTGTGCCAATACACATGCACAAATATGAAATTAGCTAGGATAATCTTTGCTTTTTATTTTTAAAAAATTAACCGAGTAACAGTTCGTTCCAAAATTTTGGAATCGTCTAACCAGTTCCAATTATCAGAATCGGTCGGTTCCGATTCCGATTCCGGTTCCATCCAAAATGGTCGGGTATCCGGTCTTACTCACCTAATGTAAAGTAACTGAAATTGTGGAAAAAGTGCATTTTGTGTCCCCAACAAGTCAATTAAATAAAAATAGTAAAAGAAAAATTGAGGATTATTCAAAATGAAATTGCATTCAACTTTTGTGTTTCTTTTTGTACATAAGAATTTTTAAAAATACAATTCTCTTTTGAAAACAAATATTTTGACGGAATATATATATTATTTTCTCTTTTTTGTACATGTGTTATGATTTTGTTTTTTAAAGAATATACGGCAATATAAAAAAATCAATTAATAGTATGTACATTGGAGTTGATGCACAAAGCTAGCAACACCTGTTACGTATTCTTGTGGGTTGGCTCCTACAAGCATGTCACACAACCCCATTTCTTATCATCAAAAATGTTGGCATGGCCTTCATCTCATCTTCTTCGCCCAAATCTGAACAATATCAATCCATCAATTTTTTTTAAGAAATAGTGAAAGGGTTAGTATTGATATCCCCATCTGTGCGTCAATTTCACCTATAGAAGTGAAATTTTCTTATAAGAAGGTGGTTTTCACTACGACACAATGATATTCTTATAATAATAGATTAGGGTACTTTCATGAGGGAGAGGATTTTAATAAATTAGGTATAGATATTGATTTTGAGATTATAAGAATGAGAATTACCATCACTTGATCGACATCGACCGAGAGAAAAAGAGTACAAGGGTTGCTGAGGCAAGTCTTCAAAGAATGGGTTCATTGTCACAAAGGATGCACCATAATGCCATGAAGTGCGCCACAATCACATTTTTTTTCGATAACATAAGAATTTAGCAAATGTTAAAATGGTTTAAATAATATGTACCATGATGAAGCATTTTTTTATAACATAATGTCAAATGGGTCCAACCCACGTCTAACACAATAGGGGCAAGTCTACATTACAAACTATGAGATTCACTTAAAATAATTCTAAACAATAGCAGTATAAAATGGTATAACAACAAACAACTTTGTTTATACAAGAATTTTTGGTTGTTTTATGCAAACATTTTTTCAACGATATTATATTGAAGGATTTTTGTCATAATCGTCAAGGTTCACCACTTTTTATGAGATTGAAACTACCTAATAAAAAAAAGCTTTTGTCCAAATTGCACAATCATACTTTTGTTTGTCTGTACCACTGTTACTCCAACGTTGACACTTTGATCCTAGACCACATTAATTGACGTTTCTTGCTAGTGACTTATTTTTTCCCATTTTCTTCGTTTCTCTCCCTTTTCTCTGCCCGATTAACTTAGTTTGCACTCATCTCTCTCTATTTTCTCACATATATTCTTCCTTTGTGGTTCTCGTTAGTTGGTTTGTTTCTTGGATTGAAGATAAAAGGGGAAAGGGGAGAACGAATGAAAAACAATAAGTACGTGCAATTTAATAGTCGGAAATTAAGTGAATCTCGAGATGACAATGTGTGGTTAATAAACAAAGTATAAAATATGATAATTTTGGACAAAATTTTATTGTAAGGTAGTTTCTCATAAAATTAACTTGAAATCATAAAAATATTATGACAAAAAAAATATTTTCAAATTTACTTCACTCTTCACAGGTATATATGAAAGTTTTAACGAATAAAAAGATAAATACTTCATCCGTTTCAATTTATTAGAAACTTTGTCATTGAAGGAAGTTACTATTAGTGAAAACTTTTATTTCTTTCTATATTAACTAAATACTTTTTTTGTATAAAAAAATCATATCTACCCTTACTAATTGGTGTTGATAGTACGTAGTACCTTCCTCTCTTTTTTTACTCATAATTAGCAAGAGCAATAAGGTTATTATACCTTACAAACACAATTTCTAATTTTTTTCTAGGAGACTAAGTCCGAACATCTTTCAAGTTTCCACTAAATTTAAACAGGGGAATATATATTTGAGAAGAAAGAATTTTGACTGTGAATAAAAATGTAAAAAGAGTTACTGGCAACCTAGCTTATTGGCTTGGCATATGTGAGTTCCCATGATTTTTCCGAATCAATTTTTATAACTCTTGATTTTGTGATGTGTTTGTTTTGCTCACCTTCATTTTCTTCTTATTGTTCTTCTCCTTGTTTATCTCCTATTCTCGGCTCTTATTTTGTCATTGAGTTGAGCAATTTATAGTCCAACTCAATTAGACATTATTGACATTATTTATTTTGATTAAGATTTCCATTGTTTCTCAATGATTATGAWCGAGTCAAAAACCAGAAAACGTAAGAGTTGTTTTAGTCAAAAACATAAAAATATATATTAAAAAAATGGGTTGTTTTCAAATATGCTACTCTAGATACCCTTTTTATTCCTCAAAAATTCACTTCATCAATCAATCAATCAATAACTATAGACTAAAGCAGAAACTAGAAGTGCCACATGGCGTGTTCTAGTGAAAATTTTTCGCTCCAAAACTTATTTCCTTAAAGCAGAAACCAGAAGTGACACATGACGTGTTCTGGTGAAAAATTTTCCCTCCAAAACTTAATTCGTTTTTTAATTATTTTTTGTAAAATTATTCATATATAGTTATTGATTAATTAACTCTATTAGCTAATAAATATTAAATAATAACTTTACTTAATTTTATAATATTCTTCTTATCAATATATAATTTATAACTATTTATAAAATTGTACTAATATCAATCAATATAATATAACACATTAAATGCTAACAAAATCTATTTATTTTTAAGCAAAATTTAGACAAAGACATTTTTTTTATTATGTCATAATATTATCACTCCATACTATACAATACAATATTACCGTAATAAATTTTATAAAATAAATATGACAATCGTAAATCAATTTTATACATTGAGATTGAATCTAAACTCTAAAACACATGATTAAATAGTGATGATCGAAAATTTAGAAGATTCTCACTACTGAGGTCCTGTTTTCGTCAAGTTTCAATAAAAATAAGTCCAGTTCAGCAAAATTCAGTTAATGAGAATATGGCCTAATAAATAGTACCAAATTATCATATAACATAAATTTAGTCGAGTGACGGGAATGCAAAAGTTCCCCTACACATATTTAATTGAATTTTTTTCTTTCTTTTTTTTTGTAAAATTACTTATATAATATATTAATTAAATCAAATAGCTAATAAATAATATCTTTACTTACTTACTTCCTTATAGAAGATTCTTCTTATCAATATATAATTGAATTATTTATACAATTACAATATCAATCAATATCATTTTAAACGAAATCTATTTTAAGCAAAATTTTGACAAAGTCATATCTTTTAGTATATCATAATATTATTATTTCGTACTATACAATGCTATCATAATGAATTTTATAAAACACAATCGTAAATTAATTTTATATACTCCATCCGTTCCTTGAAGTTCCTACCACTTCCCTCATTTGGACGTTCCTTAAAGTTCCTACCACTCTCACTTTATTCCATTTTAGGAAACATTATATTATTTTTTTAATTGTGGTGGTCCACTATGTGGAACCCATCATACCACTTGCAATACACTCYTGTATTAAAAATGTAATTTTATTTGTTAATCTCTCCAATCTAAATCTACTTTTTAACCTCACTTCTCATATTATATTAATTTCTATATTTTACACCCAAATAGTGTATGGTAGGAACTTTAAGGAACGGAGGGAGTAGTAAGATTGTATCTAAAACAAATGATTATACTCATTTTCCTATATTGATGAGAATTTAGAAGATTCTCATTACCAATGAATAGTAACGAATTTCATGATAACATGAATTTTGTTGCAATTTTATATCATAAGTTCATAACTTTAGAGATTTATCTTGTGAATAAATACAAGTACATGTATGATATGGGTTCTAGACTATATATCTTATATTGTTATGCAATACAAATTTTATTGACAAATATTAAATTAAAAATTTATTTCACTCTTATAGAATTTTAATGAAAAAATTTAGTAAATAACATGCATCGCACGAGCCCTAAACTAGTTTTTATTGGTGTTCGAAAAAATCATGACACTTCCACTTTTTTCTTTTTTTTTTTTTAAATTCTTTTATATATATATATATATTTTTATTTTTATTTTGAGGTGGTTTACCACGAGGGAGTCATTTATGGGCGTGTTCGGCGCAGCTTATTTTGGTAGCTTTTAGTGTTTTAAGTAGATTAAAAAGCTACTTGTTTAATTTTATTAGCGTTCGCGCGTAGTAGCGTATTAGGTAGATTATAGCGTTTAACGCTACTCCTCTGAAACGCTAGCATGACTAACGTTTAAGAGGTAGCTTGTAGCTTTTTTTTTTTTTAATTTTTTACTTTCTTTTTGTTATGAAAATAGGATCATTACGTACAAATAAATTTGATCATTACGTACAAATAAATTTGTTTTAGCATGAAAATAGGATTTTTTTAAAAGTTAAAAATCTGTTACAAATTTGCATAAAATGTGAAATGTAAATAACGTACAAGTATCTTCAAAATGCTTAATTAAAACATCCTATATACATCATAACGCATGATAATCATAAAATAATTAAAAAAAAAACACATAGTTGATATCGATATTGTGAGCAAGCATATGGAATAATCTGAATTCAGGTTAGCTTTCTTTTTTGTTTTTAATTTTCAAGTGGTTTATGATTAGCATGAGTATTTCTATTTATTCGATGTAATAGCAAATGAAGAAGATTATATAGTGGCATAATCAGAAATAAATTCTTGAACAATATTAATACATGATGTGCTTGTTTTCTGTATCTACGCTTATGATTCTAAGTTTGTTTAAATTGTATAGTGTTATTTGGTAGATCCAGATAACAAACCTATCTTTTGTTCAGGAAAATTAACCACTTGGAAATTTATGATCTCTTATTATATTATGTAATAATACTTGAGGTCAGATACTATCCCTTTTTATGATTTTTTTTAATGGTTATCTATGAATTTTTCTATTTTATAACTTGGATTTTGTCAATAAATATTTGCTTTGTACTATTCGCTTCTAATTATGCAAATGCTTTTTGAATTATGGAGTGACAACTAATCTTTTAAAGCACTATGCAGAGCAACATATGGTATAACATTATAATAAGTATTGATTAATTGCATATGATTCACAATAACAATGCAAAACTTGAAAGCTTGTGTAGTGCGTGTATGTATGCATAATGGGGTGGACATAATTACAGAATTCATACGAGTATAGTTGTATATCTAAAATAATACAAATAAATTAAAATATCAATTTTTTTTTAATTAAAAATCCAAACAGCTATCATATACAGAACACTCAAATAAAAAATCTAGATATTCAGCTAAAAGCTACTTCCACAGCTACCTAGTACTTTCAGCTACACGTTACTTCTACGCTAAAGCTTACTTCCACAGCTACTATTGCGAAACTCGCCCTATTCATATGCGGTGCAACAACATAGTGTACAAAATCAATCAAAACTTGAAACATTGTCACAACTTGAAGTAATGCGTTTTATTACTAAATAAAATAGCGATTAATGATATCGCACGCATAGCGTGCATTAAAGATTACAGTAGTTTTATTGATCTAAGCTTTCGATTTTATTATTTTTCAAATTTTTGTCCCAAATGATGTGTGAACTCTTGTAGAAAGACCGAGGAGTATAACGAAGTACATAATTCTAATAGCATTGTAGGTTTGTTAATTAAGCAATAACAATAAGATAAAAAATGATTATTCAAAGAATAGCTTGCAAACAACATCTAGTAGATCCCCTTTAATTTAAATAAATCTAGAAAGATATTGCAATGAACGTTTTCTCAGTGTCATAATATTTTCATTTTTTATTGTTCTTTTGTTTGGAAATTAAACTATAAACTTAATCAATATTAGCACAATATATATTTCACTTAAGTATAAAATACACTAATTTCTGAATAAGTTGTGCATGTACATAAGAAAAAAAGATGGAGTAAGAAGTCTAGATCATAAAATCTCTCTTTCAAGTTCATGGGACAAACAAAATCACAAGCATTTATTTAGGAACAMTTTTCTAACATAGATTTTCGAAATCCAATKATTTTTTTAGAAAATCGAATGAATAAATTCGACTTATTTATTACTCGAAAAACATGCAAGATTTATTTTTTTTCTTAATTTTCTTTTATATTTTGGTAAAAGTTAAAGATATWAAATCAAATGAATTACTACACATTGTGAAAAATCAAACAAAATTTCACYWAARTAATTTTWAGTGGCAAAATCCTAACWAAAGCAAGCCAAAAGAGGCATTTCAAAAGGGTTGACTGYTTACCAGGACAAATGTCAACGGGTTAGGATGAATATAAAAACAGTATTTTCAGTTAATATTTACATTATCAATATTTAATTTATTGGATGATAACTTACACTTCGTATATTAATACAAGCAAAAACAGTATATATTATTGAATGCTTCGTTTTGATTTTTGATAAGAAAGCTTAGCAATGCTGTTTGCGTGTAAGTTTTATACAAACATATCAAATCAAAGAATATTATTGAAGTACCGTTAGATAATGATAGTTGGCCACTTGGCCTTTGCTGCTTGTTGAAATGCACTACTAATGTCCCAAATCTCTCAATGATATTTCTTCATTGTTTGTTTGGTTGCAATCAAAGAATATTTTATACTTCACAAATAATATTATCTTTTCGTTATTGGTTGATACAGAGTATTTATTATGTTATTGTAGAATTTAGTTTTTTATCCAAGCAAAATATGATTTTCAAATGATTGCAACTCGAGTGTGTGAATAATTGTGTGACTCACCCTAAACAGGGAGACCTGACATCTATATACATCTACTAAAGCAATCTCTGCTTTTAACATTTTCCCTCTAAAACTCCTATCAATTTCCCTCCCAAGACTATCCATATTATTGGTTTTTAAAAATTATTTTCCCAACAAAAAAAATTAATTATGACACATATTTGCATACATTTTTTTCCCTCTTCTTTAGGATTCTATTCCAAGGCCCAATAAATACTCTTCATATTCTTTTTATAGCATTTTTCCCTTTTCTATAATTTAGGTTTCAATTTATATATTTTTCCTCATAAAAATATGATTTTCAATAACGAATTAATCTCACGACGTTCTTTAGTCCTTTATAGGAATCTTAAGTTACAATATAATTTTTAATCCTCTTTGAAAAGTTAAGAATGATATACAATATAATTTTGTACAATCTCTATAAGAAAATCACATGCTACAAATTTTTATTAATTCATTAATCTAAAAAACCGTGCATCGCACGGGGTATTATCTAGTTATATATATAGAGAAACAGATTACAACCAACGATTGTATAATTACAAGAGTGACCTTAGGCATATTACTCTATTACACCCCTCAATCTATGCGGGGGAAACCACGTGCAGATTGGACTTTAAAAACTCAAAACGTTGACTTGACAACGCTTTAGTAAAAATATCTGCAAGTTGAAGCTGAGTCGGAACATACTGAATGACAAGATCTCCATGAGCAACACGTTCCCGAACAAAATGATAATCAATATCGATATGTTTACTACGACCATGTTGCACTGGATTAARAGTCKAATAAGTAGRAGAAACATTATCACAAMATAGTTTGACAAGATGTCGAACTATCAACCCAAGTTCAGCCAATAGGGAACGAAGATGAAGAGTATCGGTAACAGTATAGGCTACTGCTCGATATTCAGCTTCAGTGGAAGATTTAGAAACATTAGGTTGCTTTTTAGATTGCTAGGAAATGAGATTATCGCCAAGGAAGATGGCATATCCAGTCGTGGAACGACAACTAACTATCATGACAACCAGCCCAATCAGCATCAGAGTAGGCAATGATAATAGAAATGTCCCGAGAAGGATGAAGCCACAATCCATGATCCGCAGTACCTATTAAGTACCTGAATATACGCTTGACAACAACAAGGTGAGTAGTACGAGGAGCATGCATAAACTGAGAAACTAAATGTACAACATAAGTAAGATCAGGTCGAGTCATACTCAAGTATTGAAGAGCTCCTACCAAACTACGATACTTAGATGGATCGACAAGCAAGTCACCATCAGTAAGAGGGAGTGTCGTTCTAGACGGAAGATGAGTACGTACAGGCTTAGCAGTATGCAAACGAAACTTTTGAATTAAATCTTGAGTGTATTTTTGTTGCGATAAAAATAAGCCTCTAGAGGTACGTACAACCTGAATACCAAGAAAATAATGAAGATCCCCCAAGTCCTTCATAGCAAATTGAGTGGCAAGTAATGAAATAKATCGARGAACAAAAGTAGGGGAATTACCAATTTTAATAATATCATCGACATATAAGAGAAGATATAGAATATCCTTGCCACGARGGAAAATAAACATAGAAGCGTTAGACTGAGAACAAAAGAAGCKCTGTCGTTAGAGAAAACTACTAAAACGATGAAACCAAGCTCTAGGAGCCTGTTTCAGACCATACAAAGCTTTTCTGAGTCGAGAAATATGATTAGGAAATTGTGGATGAGTAAAACCCGGAGGTTGTTTCATATACACCTCCTCTGTAAGAAAACCATGAAGAAAAGCATTTTTAACATCCAATTGTCTAATTATCTAACCATTAGAGACATCAAGAGAAAGAACAAGGCGAATCGTAGTAGGCTTAACGACAGGACTAAGAGTTTCATCAAAATCCACACCTTCTTGTTACTTATGCCTTTGGGAAACTAATCGAGCCTTTTTCCGCTCAACACTCCCATCAGAATTGTATTTTTGTCTTAAAAACCCATTTGGAACCAATGACATTCTTCTTGTTATCAAAAGGTACCAATTCCCATGTATTATTAGAAATAAGTYCATTGAACTCTTCGGCCATGGCCGCACGCCATCCAGGGTCCTTGGTTGCTTTAGAAAAACATGTCGGATCAGGAGGATTAACAATTGCACTCAAAGAGACAAAATTTGGAAACAGTTTAGGTTTGAAAACCCCAAGCTTAGAACGAGTTTGCATATGATGGGAAGGAGGAGGTACACTCGATGTGGAAGGCACAATAGATGTAGAGGGTATTTGAGACTTTGTGGTGCTAGAACAATTGGGAGTGGAGGTGGACTCTGGAGGAGCACGAGACGACTGAGTACCAAATTCAGTGGCTGAAGGAAGAGGGGAAGGACTAGACAAGACTGAGTGCGATGGTGATGCCGTGGAAGGTGCACGACTACTACTCTACTGTAGGGAAAAGTAGGACCATTGTCAGACAATGGTGCAGAGATATGAGATGATGAAATGACATCACTAGGTGTGCTAGGCACAGACGAAACGACCACATCACATGACGAAGAAGGAAGGGCGTCCACATTAGGATTTGACTTTGGAAATAAGGTAGGACTCTAAGACTCAATGGGTAATCGTGGATCATCATCATGGGCAATAGGACTGCCAACAAGAGTGGTATATGGAAAGCTAGTCTCAAGAAAAGTAACATGACGACTGACATAATCACGTCCCGTCTCAGGATCAAGACATCGATATCCCTTATAGTGTGGAGCATAACCTAAAAAGACACACCTAATAGACCTAGGAGAAAGTTTATTAGAAGGTTTTGCAGGAAAGTTAGGAAAACATTCACACCCAAACACACGCATAAACGAGTAATCAGGAAGTGTTCCAGGTCTTAAAAACCTAGATCTAAAAAATAGGGAAAATAGAATCTTGATGTCTGTTCTTGAACGTTCGCCAGAAAGCACGTCGGAAAACACACCGGTGGTGTACGTCGGGTTTCCCGAGGAGAGAGAAAATGCAGTCAGAGGGCCCAGGGGTTTGCACCTTGGGGACCACCTCCGATGCTTAAGTCAGCAAAGGTAGGAGAGAGAAAAGAGAGAATCTGAGAGTATGAGAGAGAAAGTACTTGTTTTGTTGTGTCAGAGTAAAAATGTGAATGTGGTCCAACTGTGATGCCGAGCTCCTATTTATAAGCAACAGGAGGGTAATCTAGTAATTACATTTAGCTTGGAAATATCTAGAAGAGCTTCTAACTGAATTCAGTTAGACAGCTTCCTCTAGAAGTTTCTCTCGTTTGACTGGTCAACGAGGCCATTAATGGAATTCTCGTAATAATTGATAATGGGTCTGGCCCAACGCATGGTGGGCCGAAACAATTAGCCGCACGCTCAATTCTTGAGTCTAACGAGATTTATCTCGAAACTTAAGTGTTGAGCGGAATTTGAACAGTTAGATACGGTAATCTCAAAAGTTGCGCGATTCTTTCGAGGATATCAAGACAAAATCCTATATTTAGGATTTTAGCCCATATCCTTGGAGGGATCAGGCAAACGTATTTCCTAAAATCATGCAAATCACGCAAAGCCCCACTGTTGGGCGATCAAAAGACTATTTCTTAGAGTGACCCAAGATGGGTGATCCAAAAAAATACAAGCTTCAATACCCCGGGCGTTTACAGGCCTGGGCGATTAAAGGCATTCTCCATTGGATTGCCTTAAATGGGCGATCCAAGAATTAAGTTGTTTAATCCCCTGGGCGTTTACAACCTAGGGCGACTAAAAAAGTAAAGTATAGGATTGCCCTAAATGGGCGATCCGTAAATTGAGATAGTTATTCCCCTGGGCTTTTACAACCAAGGGCGTTTAAAATATGTATATAAATCCGGATTGCCCTAAATGGTCGATCCGTAAATTGAGGTGTTTAATCCCCTGGGCGTTCACAACCAAGGGTGTTTAAAACACATATAAATCTGGATTGCCCTAAATGGGCGATTCGTAAATTGAGGTGTTTAATCCCCTGGGCGTTTACAATTGTAGACACCCAAATGTGTCTCCCCAAATGAGTAACCGATGATGAAACATACCACGTTTCGTGATCAATTTGATTCTGAAAAGATGCAGTTGAACTCGTAAAAAGCTCGAAATAAGTGAAGTAATGCTCGAAATCATGTGTCAAGGGTCAAATAAGAGGCAAAAAGTATTTTCTTTTATTTCTTTTCTTTATTTTCTATTTTTAGAATTTTCTATTTAGTTTTAGGATTTTTTAAAATAATTTATATTGGTGATCTTCATAATTTCCACTTTTCATTGCATTTTTCTCATTTTTCTGAGTTCACCGGTATTTTTAGATTATTATTCCGATTTTTCTATAATTTTCTGTGAATTTTACAATATTTACAAAAATCAAAATACACAAAAAATGCATAAAAAATCAGAAAATACTTCAAAAATACCAAGAAAATAAATGGAATGTTCTAGAACCCCTAGATCCGTATTTTCTTGCAAAAGGGGGTGTCTAGGTTCATCCAATCCGAGAAGAATCAATAAGAATAGGAATTTTTGTAAAGAAGATAGGAAATAATCGAGCGTATCTACGCTCTGAGAAGCGTATATACGCTCTTGCCTTTTCGTGCCTATAAATATCCTCCTTTGGCCTCATTTTCGACAACTTCACACGTTGCTAAACTTCACATACTCTCTCACTTTCTCACTTACACTTTCTTGCTACTACACACACACAAATACGAGTTCCAGCGCTCTTTCGAATCGAATCGACGAGCGAAATCAAGGTATAGCTCTGAGGTTACTCACCCAATACCTTCATTTCGCATTCTTTTAACTTGATTAATAACTATTACGAGTTTCAATTAAACTAATAAAATGTAGAAATCCACCTTTCAGTCGTTGCATGTAAATATGTAGGATTAATCTTCTCATTTCTGTTTTCATCAATGTCATTTTCATTTTCGTTATAACTTATTATTATCGTCAATACTAACATGTTTATTTGTCTTGTCTAGCGGATCGATCAAAGGCACTTTTTCGTCAATACTAACATTTTTATTTGTCTTGTTTAGCGGATCGATCAAAGGCACTTTTTTATTATATTCTAACAATTTGTTTGATAGCAGTGATAAGGTAAGGATGGCATATATATATATGTATATTGTATATATGTTTTGTGTCACGCTTTCTATATTTTGATTAAATAAGACCGAAAAATACGTGAACAACATTAAAGTCAGATTATTTATGGACGACCGTTTTTAGGCACCGTATTAATTTGATTAATATCAAGTGGTCACAATATTTAGGCTAGGTAGTCATTTTGGCATAATAGGAACTCACTTTTTTGTAGTAACTTTAGGATTAGAACGCGAATAAGGTTTGGAATTGCTAAGTTGCGTGCATCCAATAATCGTGTTTCAATGGAATTACAATGAGACSGAGTAGAGGRCGCTACATGCGGGCGGATTGGGTCAAAGATTCGATCCGTACCATGTCCCGGAACCCACGAACTGGTTACTGGATTAGACCATGGGGCCATTGTTTTGGCACCAAGMTTCGGGCGTCCGTGATTAACCTCTATAGGCACGGTGGCGATCCCCTTACTCGACAACACTTCCCCAACGCACTTACGTGCGGGTTCTGTGGCTCAAGCCACCAACACAACTACACATCAATGTAGGCCCAACCCGCGGGGGCCCACGATCTACAACAACAAAGGCGATTAAAACTCATATAAATCTGGATTGCCCTAAATGGGCGATCTGTAAATTGCAATGTTTAATCCCTTGGAAGTTTACAACCAAGGGCGATTAAAATCATATAAATCTGGATTGCCCTAAATGGGCGATCCGTAAATTGCAATGTTTAATCCCCTGGGCATTTACAAAACCAAGGGCGATTAAAACTCATATAAATCTAGATTGCCCTAAATGGGCGATCCGTAAATTACAATGTTTAATCCCCTAGGCGTTTACAACCAATGGTGATTAAAACTCATATAAATCTGGATTGCCCTAAATGGGCGATTCGTAAATAGCAATGTTTAATCCCCTGGGCGTTTACAACCAAGGGCGATTAAAACTCATATAAATCTGGATTGCCCTAAATGGGTGATCCGTAATTTAAAATAATTAATCCCCTGGGCGTTTACAACCAAGGGAGATTAAAACACATAAATCTGGATTGCCCCAAATGGGCAATCCGTGAAGTGAATGGTCGAGTGCTTCGGGTATCTGTTACTTAGCCCCAACAAAGGTGCCTTTGGTTAGGCGTTAATGATTCACTGATTGATATGCTTTTGAAAGAAAACATTCTTTCACACATGGTTAGCCCCATGAATCCATGGGCGAATGAACACCCAAGGCGATTACACAGCTAAGGCGGATGGACAGCGGATCACAGACCCCTACAAATGACACCTAAACCACGGGGAATCCCTTGGCTCGGAATGCATGCAATTCAAAGAATTGCAAGAACAATAATTTCCTCCTTTTCTCAGAACGCAATGTGGGATATATACTTCGTATTTTAAGTAGAAGTATTGTATAGAAATACTATATTTTATATGGTACAAATCCATATCACGTATTAGGCTTTTTAGGAGAATACTCCTTAATGGGCCTTAAATACGGAAGAAGTAGAAAGCCCAAGTATGAAGGCTATAATTATGAGGTTTGCGACCCTGTCTCCTCTTCATTTACACTTGCTTCAATCTGAATTCTAGAGAGAGAAACTCCCAAAACCTTCATTTTCTCCCAAAAATTCCAAGTTTTCAGATTTTTGAATTTCAGTTTCCATCTTTCACAAAATTCTCGCTAAGTACCTGCTGAAGGCATTTACTGGGACAGGCGATCTGCAACAATTCTCCAACATTCACTAAACCGGGCGATCCGTGAACTAGCCTTTTCCTACTAGAAGGTACGAGTTCTTTGCCCTCCTTGTAATGGATCGTTTAACTTTTAGAACCATTCGATATGAATTAGAAGATGACACCTTTTATAATAAGAAATGGATGGCTAGGTGTAGTTCTAGTTACAAAGACCCATCCGTTAGAATTGTAGATAATCCGGTAAATGTAGATAAAACTCCCATTGTCGTTCTTGCAGTTAGCCCCGAGTCTAGCTCCCATAATACTAGTAATAGTTTATCTGTGGGGTTTGACGAAGAATTTAGGCACATAGAACCCGTAGGCGGCGTAGTGACCTACGCCGGTTAACCGGAGGACGAGAATAAGTATGCTGACTTCTATAATCATTTCATAAAATCAGGGATGGTGCAAGTTACAGTTGACGACTCGGAGACCGACCGAGAGTTCCCTCGGGATGAGGCGTCCACTTCTAACGCCTGTGGGGAAAAAGGTTATAATCTTGTGCGCCAGTTTAGAAATTGGTTAAGTCAAGAACAGTATAGGCGAGAGATAGCCTTTCGTTATCACCTCCCCAACGATTATCCAATCGTTATTCCTGGAACCAAAAGGGCGGTAACAAACCCATCTCCTGGCTGTATAGCCGTTTATTTACTTCAGTTAGAATTAGGAACTAGATTTCCCTTGCATCCTTTTATTGTAGAATTACTCAATGCATATAGGCTAACCTTGGCGATGATCATGCCAAATAGTATYTCCCAAATTCCTTCTTTCATTTCTCTTTGCTGGATGCTTGAAGTTACGCCTTCCCTTYTCCTTTYGRGTAACATGTTCTATTTGGTAGAATRCAAAAAAGCCTATGGTGAAMGTTGGTTCGGATTCAGGACTAGGAGGTACCATAAAATCCTTCGGGAAACTGTCTCRAACCACAAAGGGTTCCGGGGTAAWTTTCTTTTCATCTACCACYGCGATGGGTGGAATATTCCCAGGAAGCCGAGTAGACAACCTCCCAACTTTCTTTTGAACAACGAWGTCCCACAAATGTCCACCCAAGAGGATGTGATGGRCGTGTATTGCAAAACACWAAAKATCCTTGACGCCATGGGTGATGAGTGTTGGTTCCCGAGTTGCTGGGTGCCGCAAGTCAAAACTCTCTCTAGGGAGTTTTTCTTGTCGTATGTCGGCCTCAACAGGGCGTATACAAGGGGTATGAGTCTTACTTTATTTATTGTTCGCCTCTGGCTTTCTTAATTTGCGCTCTTATCTTGTCTCAATTTGTAAAGTTAGCCATTTCCAGATTTACGGAAGAAATGACTGAGCTAACCAACAACATAGACGCCGTCCGATTGATGTTAGACGAAGTATTGGAAGAGGGAACTGTTCAAGTTCCCTCACCACCCCCGGTAAGACTTGTATTAATTTACTTATCAGCCTTTGGCTTAAATTTTCCCGTTGCTTACTTTCTGTTGTCTGCAGAAGAAGAAGACCAAGAAGGACTGCCTTGCTGAGAGCATGGCGGAAAATGATGAAGAGGTGGTCGAGGCCGATCACCTCAACGATGCGTTTGGTGATGGCAATCCCACCACCCAACCTTTTGCCAGCTACAACCCCATCAAACCCTTGGGGGTTGAGGCCGGTGATAATGAAGAGCGCTTATGAGATCGTCAATGATGAAGAGGAGGAGGAAGAGGCGGATGAGTACGTCGGTCTTCCTTTTACTGACCTCCTAATGGAGGTCAAGATGACCAGGACCCATTAGGCAGTCAATCACATGCATTCGTTGGAGGCGAATGCGGAGGTCATCAGGAAGGAGAAGGAGAACTTCTTCATTCCTTTAAGGGAGACCTTCTTTGATGTAAGTAATATTTCGTTTTATGTATTTCTTTTGCATTTCTCTTTAATTCTCCAATTACTAACACTTAGCTTATTTTTCAGCTTTGGCGAACGAGGGTGCTCTCTCCGAAGAACTTGAGGCGAGCAAAGGGAGAGTCAAAGAATTGGAGGATGAGTTTGACACCCTCAAGACCACTCATGTCACCGCCTTGCAACAAGCCAACACCAAAGCCTCCCAAGCTGAGGAGGCTAAGGGAGTCGCTGAGGCGGCGAAAAAGAAGGCTGAGGAGGACCTTGCTACAGCTCGTCAAGAGCTGGAAAATCTGAAGAAGGCTCCCCCCGCTGAGCCCCAAAATCCGGTTGTAATCATCCAGCAATGGCGAGATGGGCTTGCAGGGAAAAAGTGGAGGGATGAAGCTGCCTTGAACGCCTCCAGCAAGGTCTCCGACTTGATGCAGACCAAAATGTTGGCCGCCACAGAAAAGGTCATGCCAGGGAAGAAGGAAGAAATCTTGCAGGCGTTCCAGGACCTGATTGCTGCTGATAGGGTCAAGGCCAAGGAAAAAGCCGAGAAGCAGGCTCAACTGAGCAAAGAGTGTACCGAAGCTGCTCGTAGAGCTAAGGCGGCTTAGGCGCAGAAGGCGCAGGCTGAGGCTYCTCGGAGGGTGAATGTTGAAGCTTCTCAGAAGGCAGTTGAGGAGTTAAAGAAATCTTCTTCCGGCGTCTCAAAGGGTGCTGCTTCCTCTGGTGGCAAGGTGTTTTCTTCCACCTTGGGTCTGAAGATCAACCTTAAAAGATCTTCGTCTGACTCAGTACCCTCGGGCACTGGCGATCCAACGAAGAAAAAACCAAAGATTGGCACCAAGACTCCTGGTCCAATGTTTCCCTCTAGGGCCAAGCCGAAAAAGCAGGCCAACCCTCCTCCTCCAACGCCAAAGTGACTCCATCTTCCTCTCTTCATCCTCAAATTATTATAATTGAACTATTGTATTTTTATGCTGGAATCCTTGGCCTTTGTGCCAACGTTTATGTATTGACAATTTGCAGATTTTAATTCCTCTTTTAATTTAATGTTATTGGGTGTTTAATCATTCCAAAGTTTCTGCTTTAGATTTTCTTTGATGTCTTTGAAAATGTTTGCCAAGTATATGACTCGTTAAAATTATAATTTTAACCAAGTATAAATGCTCTTGGGCGATCAAGAGTAATAGTCTAGTATTCCTGTAGGCGTTTAGGAAGTAAAATCATGTATGTCCTAAAACGGGCGATCCGTTAATTAACCAAAAGGGACAAAGTTGCCGTGTAAATTGGCCCTAGGCGCCTAAGACATACCATCTCATATGCCCCTAAAAGGGCGATCCGTAGAAAAGAAGAAAAAAAAACTCAAGTCAGGGATATCAGATAAAAAATATCTTGGGTGCCCAAGACAGGAATATCAAAATGCCCTTAAATGGGCGATTCGAGAAAAGATAAAATCTGCGAAAAACAAATATTTAGGAAGTCTGCCAGGGGGAGGTAGTATCTTGTCATCAAGCCTATACCAAAAACGCCCCTGGCAGTTTCATTAATATGATCTTTTAATTACATCAATGTTATTTATATGCATGACCAATCACTTGTACAAGTGAACAATAGTATGCCCCTATAGTGATGTAATCAAATGTAAAAACGTCGTAGATTATCTGCATTCCATGGGCGAGACAAAGCAATGCCATTAGAATCTTCAAGTCTGAAGGTTCCCGGGCGAATAACCTCAGTTATCTTATATGGCCCTTCCTAGTTAGGGGTAAGCTTTCCCATCCGCAAATCCTTGCCAGTACTTTCAACCTTTTGCAACACCCAATCGCCCTGAGAAAATAGACGAGGTTTCACACGACTATTGAAGTACCTGGTAATCTTCTGCTTGTAGAAAATGGACTGGAGTAGGGCGTTTCCGCGCATCTCAGGAAGCAAATCCAAGTCAACTCTTTTAGAGTCTTCATTAACCCCACGATCATAATAGGTGATTCTAAGCGATGGAACGCCCACCTCTATTTGCAAAACAACCTCACTCCCATACACCAGGGAGAATGGTGTATGGCCAGTCGACTCCTTAACTATTGTCCTGGCAGACCAAAGAACCCCAGTGAGCTCGTCTTGCCAGGAACCTTTAGCCCCTTCTAACTTTGTTTATAGGCCCTGTAAGATCACCTTATTGGCGGCTTCGGTCTAACCATTAGTTTGTGGTCTACAAACGGCTGTGAATTTGGCCTTTAACCCAAACTGCTCGCAGTATCGTTGAGTGGATTCGCTTTCAAACTGCTTGCCATTGTCAGCGATCAACACCCTTGGTACTCCAAAACAGGTGATAATATTTTGCCAGATGAATTGCTGAATTTGTTTTTCAGAAATGGTGGCCAATGGTTCTACTTCAATCCATTTAGTGAAATAGTCGATGGCGACTATCAAGAATTTTCTCCGTCCGAAGGCTGGTGGGAACGGTCCCAGCAGGTCCATCCCTCATTGGTCAAAAGGCAGGGTGGGAAGGATCGCGGACAAATTTGTGGCGGGAAGGTGTGGAATATTCGAATTGAGCTTGCATTTCTCGCATTTCTTGACAAGCTCTTGGGCATCATTCTTCAATGTTGGCTAGTAGTAGCCAGATCGCAAAGCTTTCTCTACCAATGTGTGAAATACCTGATGGCTACCACAGGCCCCTTCATGGATTTCTCGTAATATATAATTGTCCTCATCTGGTGTTACACACCTCAATAATGGATGGGTAAAGGATTTCTTGTAAACTTTCCCATCATGCCAAAGGAACCATCTGGATAGTTTCCTCACTCTGTCAGCCTGCTTATCGTCTTACGGTAATCCTCAATCCTTCAAATACCGAATTATCTGGTCCATCCAAGTATCGCCTCGATCCAGCACCGCCGTTGTATCATTTATACTTGGCTCCTTCAGGACCTCCCACGTAATGATTCGAGGGCTGGCGTTTTCAGCAAAACTAGCTAGCCGAGATAAAGCATCTGCCTTTTGATTCTCGGACCTAGGGATATGCTGGATAATGAAATCATCAAATTTTTCTTTGAGGGCTTCCACCTTCCCAGGTACATCTTCATGGCGTCTTCTTTTGCATCAAATTCTCCCGTGACTTGACTAACCACCAGCTGAGAATCCGATTTTACCAACACCTTTTTAGCCCCAGCAGCTAGGCACATTTGTAGCCCCAATATAAGCGCCTCATACTCTGACTCGTTGTTGGATGCAGCAAAATCAAAACGTACTAGATACTCAAGACGTTCGCCCATGTTAGTCTTTATGAGGATTCTATCCCCACTTGCCTCCTTAGTTGACGATCCATTAACAAACAGCTCCCAAGGATTTTCAACTGTCTGAGTGGGGCGATTAGTACATTCCGTAATGAAGTCTGCCAATGCCTGAGCCTTAACCGCCTTCTTGGGCTCATACTCAAAGCCATAGTCTGCTAATTCATTAGCCCACTCGGTCATTCTGTTTGAATGATTTCGCCCCTCAATGACTTTCCGTATGGGCTGTCCCGTTAGTAGGGCTGAGCACAGGTCCGGTCTGGACCTGAAACCGGACCGGACCGGACCAAAATTTGGACCGGATTGGACCGGACCGTCAATTCCGGTCCAGGTCCAGGTCCAAGGAAATATGAGATTCCGGTTTTCCGGTCCGGTCAGGTCCTAAACCGGAATATTCCGGTCCAGACCGGCAAGACCGAGACGCGAATTTTAAACATATATTATATATATATATATATATATATATATATAATATATATATATATATATATATCTATAATATTATATATATAATAGAGTCAGGATCCAGTGAAAACCACATGTTATAGAAAACGTGAAAACCAAAATAAGTGGGGTACATTTTACATTTTAAGGGTACATACAAAGCAGTAAGGGGTACACCAAGACTTTCAG
>SNQN01008447.1:0-15388 GCA_008642245.1 Bassia scoparia | reverse complement strand
AAAAACCCATCGATTTATCAACCCACTTTCCCAATTAAGGTTGATATGCGCCCAATGAAGTTCCAAAAGCCCAAAGGAGCTTTACCCAATTTCACCTTGGAGATTATACATCTTTTTACGTATTTAATGAAGCCATTAGCATAAGTGAAAAGAGAAGAGAAGGGGGTGGAGAGAGAAAGAGATTATGGAGTTTGAGAGTGAGGGATTTGAAGAAGGTTTCACATTTATGAGATGGGAAATAATTGGGTGAAAAATGGGGAAGTTTTAGAAGGAAATTAAAGAGAGAAGATGAGGAGGGTGAACATGTAATACTGGAGGAAAAAGATGATGCACCAAAAAAAATTTACAAGTTTAGGGCTACCACTAAGAGGGGTGAAAGTATTGGGTGATTTTGGAAAAGTCAAAAATTACCCCAAAAAATTTCTCATAATATMACTTTTACCAATGCAAACAATAAGAGTGATAATAATTAATGATAATAATAAAAATAATAATACTCRCTCCGTTTTCTTAGGTGTTGCATACCATTTTTGCACGGTATATAAGAGTTGATTGAGTTAGAGAAAATGGTTGAGTAAGTTAGGTAAAAGAGTAAATGTGTGTGAAAATTTTTGGGAAAAAGTAATTTTGGGTGAATAGATTGGGTAAAGTAATGAAAGTTGGCTTTAGAAAGGAATAATTCATTAATGTTAGAGTAAATAAATAAAGTAGGCAAAAAGTAAAAAAGGTTATTTTTAGATTGGTTTGAAACAACTAATTGAAAACATCCCAATATGAAAAGTAGAACAACTGAAAAAACGGAGGGAGTAATACTAATAAAAAGAAATAACAATTATTTTCATAATAATAATATTTAATAGAAATAATGATATTAATATTAAACAATAGTAATAATATTAATATTAATTAAAATAGGATCATTCGAATAAATCACCATTTTTTGGGTCTATACACAATACAACATTATTTCAATTCTTTCGCTTGTACCCAATTTGCTTACCTTCAACTCTAGCCAGAAATAATGAAAACTTCTTRAATGATTATTTAAATTTGAACATTTCAAGAAAATCACTTAAAATATTTAAAATCACATAAAGATGAATACGAATTTACATTATTTCTTTCCTAGAAAGGGTTAAAAGTAACAAAGTGAGGTTTAGGCGAAAGAAGTGAAAAAAGAAAAAAAGGCCCACAAAAATGGGGATTTCCTCGTATACCCAAGATTTCTGGGGTACTTGAGGATAAAAAATGACAGAGTCGGGAATTAGGAGGGAAAATCCCATAGTTTTATCTTTAATGAAATTAGGAGAGCCACCCTTATCTTTGTAAYACTTTTGGACACAATTTGTAACTGACTTCTTGACTATGCATACATCTTCATACCTTAAATATTGAGCTTTGACCTTTGAGTAACAGTTACCTTCGGAATAATTGTTTTGGAAAGAGATTTTAAAAACCATTAGTTAAGCAAGTTTAAGCTACAAAAGCAAAATTCGTAATTGTTTAATTTTGGTGACATTAAACAGCCATATTCTTGCATAACCTATTTTTACAGACTACAAAATCACATAAAAATCTCACCAAAACATAAGACAAAAGTTATTCTTCAATGGCTGCAAACTTAATCTAGAATAGAAAATTATATATATCATCGACCGCCAGTACAATTATTTGATCCTAACTTATCAAGTCATGCCTTTGGGTTTTGACATCGAACATAGAAAGAATTTCAATTATTAACTTCTGTGTCCTTTTTTTGCCATTTCCAGGTCACTGACTCTATAGTATACATCAACCTTAGCCAATTCAGATTATCCAAATCGAAGTTGTTTCGCATTGCATGCTCAGTTCTCCATTTAAAACATTTTGCATGTCAAAGGCATCTTAAAGCATGCACCAAAATTACATGTTTGCAACGATTTTACAAGTGAGAACAAAAGATAAAGTCAAACAGATTAATGGTTACTTGCCTGAGATATCTCTTTCTCTTTCCCTCAAAAGCAGAATTTTTTCTTACTTGTATCCTGAGAGCCACTACCTTGTTCATGTTATATGAAGGATTTAGAGACATTGTATCAGTGAATCAACCATTGGATAAATCTCAGATTACATGACTACATTGAGGGTTAACAAGTAAAAACTATTACTTATAGATCTTCAAAGCATCAAAACTACAATGCATCTAATCATCAAATCAAATATACATTCAAAACAAATCACACTATTGACTAGATCATTTATTAAAGAAAAATCATTGTCTTTATGACTTTCATCCAAATCATTCCAAAGATAAGCATATGCATCATATAAGCAATTATGACACTTTACCGCTATCATCAAATTGCTATATACACACTTATCAGACTGATTAACTTTGAAACCATTAGCAAGACAACATCATCAAATTTGATGCCATTGCTTAGTGCTGTTTAGCCATACAAGATCTAATTAACTTGCAAACTTCGTTTCTTGTCCTTGACTTTGAAACCCTCTGGTTGATTCATGTACACTTCCTCTCCAATTCACCATTAAGAAGCAGTTTGACATCCATTTTGGTGAATTCAAGACCATGAATCCGCTTAATCAATTAAAAGTCTAATGGTAGCCATTCTCCACGAGGACATAAGTGTCAAGTAATCGATACATGCTTTTTGCCTAAACCTTGAGCCACTAACCGGCTTTGTGTTTTAATATGGTTCCATCGACTCTTATTTTTGTAACAAAATCCACTTACAACAAGAGTTTGCAACCGGGAGAACGATGAAACCAAGTATTATTCCCCAATATGAATCCATTTCATCATTTACGCCTCTTTCCAAAAAGCGGCATCATGAGACTTCATTGCCTCATCAAAGATTTAGGATCTCCTCCATATGGTAACAATATGAACTTGAGTCTCAAGAGACTCCCTTGACCTTCAACTAAATATAGTTGAAAATCCGGTCCAAAAGATTTCGCTTTCTAATTCTTTTACTTTCCTCACTTCCGGAATTGTAGTATCATGATCATTAGTAATGTCATCTATAATGGAATACTAGTACTAGGTAACATTCTTTGTCTAGGAATCGACGAAAACCATGTTTCAGCATCAAATATTGCATCCCTTATTCTATCACGGAGTGAATAGAAACAAAATCATTATTGTAGGCTTCGCCCGCCTTAGGGGGGCGTGACCTCAGCTCAGTGTCATGGAATTGAGCCATGGAATCCGCATGTGAATGCGTTGGGGTATGTCGTCGAATTGAGGGGATCGCCACCGTGGCCTATATAGGTTATTCACGGACGCCCGAAACATTGGTGCCAAACTAGTGGCCCACAAATAGGTCCAGTAACCAAAAGTGTGGTTCGAGACATGGTACGGATTGAATCAGTAACCCAATCCGCCCGCAGTAGCGGCCTCTACTGCGTCTCATTGTAGTTCCATGAGTCATAACAATTGAATTCAAAGAGCCTATGAATTGATCTTGAAAGCGCACTAATTACTAGATGGGTTGCTATTATGTACAAACAAGACTTCTACAATGACAAGCGCATCATTTGATTGTTAGTCAATATTATAAGGTGCTAGAAAAACGCGTCCATGATTATCTGACTTAATGTATACGCAATTGAATTCCGTCTTGTTTAAGCAGATATAACAAGTGTGATAAAAAAAATTGTACAAACGAGACATAAGACAAAGGTTAGTAAAGCATAATATACATGTATATCCTTCTCACCTTGTCTCTGCGAATAAGCAAATTGTTAAAGTAAAAACTAAAAGTCTTTGCTGAATTGCTAATCAAGACAAATAAACACGTTAGTATTAACAATAACAATATGCATAATAATGAATTGTGACAAGATGATGATAATAATAATAAGTGTTAATGAAAACGAATTTGAAAACGTGAGTGACAATCCTACATATTTACATGAATCAATTAAAAGGTGGGTTTCTACATTGTGTTAATGAATTAAAACTCATATAATGGTTAATCAAATTAAGAGAGACAAAAGGATTAAAAAAGAGTGAAAAATATTTTTGGTGAGTAATCTCAGATTATACCCTGATTTCGTTCGTCGAATCGATTCGAAAAGAGGCGCGAGACTCGAATTCAATGAGTATGTGTATGGGACAAAGCTATGATAAGGCTCGTGATGTGCTCGTAGTATAGCCGTGGGTCGTGAAAAGTTGAGTCGTCAATCCTCTAAAACTCGAGAGGCAAGGTCGTATTTATAGGCGAGAGAACAAGGCACAAAAATGAGCGTATTATACGCTCATTGGGAGCTATATACGCTCATGAGCGTTATACGTCATGGGACGATAACGCTCCTTTAAGCTATATACGTTCATATTTTGCCTTAATTCAAGATTTGTTTCTATTTTGCAAGATCACGGATGAATCTAAATATCCCCTCCTCCAAGAAACGCGTATCTAGGGATTCTAGGGATTCTGGAACTTCCGTGTTATTTTTTGGTATTTTCCTATTTTCTGCGTATTTCCTACTATTTGATATTGAAAAATTGCAAAATTCATAGAAAATGTAAAAAATCAGAAAAATAATCTAAAAGTACTGGCGAACTCAGAAAAATGTGAGGAATGTGATGAAAATAGAAAAAAATGAAATCACCAGTGTAAAATATTTTAAAAAAATCTTCCAGTTAGTAGAAAAATCCGAAAAATAGAAAATGATTAAGAAAATTCTTTGGCCTCTGTTTGACCTGCCTCATATTTCGAGTGTGATTTCACATATTTGAAATTTTTACGAGTTCATTTGCGCCTTTTCAGATCGAATCGGTCACGAAACGTGGTATGTTTCATCATTGATTACTCATTTGGGAGACACATTTGTGTCTACAATTATGTCTAAGACATAAAACCTATAGGCTTTGCTATTTTCAGCATAACTAAAAGACGCAATCAATCCCTTTTTCACCCAACGTTTTACGTTTAGGTTCCGTCAATTTGACAATTGCCCTACAACCCATACCCTAAGTAATGAGATTAGGCTTCCTTTTAGACACAAGTTCATATGGGTAATCTTGTTCCTTTTATTAGAACTCGATTCAAACAATAACATGCCGTAAGCATTGCTTCACCCCAAAAACCGTCACTATGACCCGAATTAGATAGCATGGAATTAACCATTTCTTTTAAAGTCCTATTTTTCCTTTTCGCCACACATTACTTTGTGGAGTATATGGTGGGGCGTTTCATGAATAATACCATGGATTTAAAATAACTTGGATCAAGTATTCACCACCGCTATCCCGAAGTTTCTAATTTTAAATCAAGTTGTAATTCCACTTCGGTCTATAGATCTTTAAATTATGAAGAGCTCTCATCTTTAGATGATAACAAATACAAGTAACAAAACCTTGATGCATCATCAATAAAAGTTACAACATATTCTTATTTCCTAAAGAAGGTGAACTATGAAAATCACATAAGTCACTATGCACCAATTCAAGCAAAACTGTTTGTCTTTCACACTTGGAAAAGGGATCCTTGTGATTTATTTAACATGCAAGTTTTACACTTCTCTAAATTTAAATCAATGGGGATTAATCCCATTTTAGACATGTCATATAAACGACGATTATTCACATGACATAAACGATTGTGCCAAAGAGAAGAACATCAAGCAATATAAACAGAATCAACAACTTTATTATCAATATTGAGCTTAAACATGCCATTACAATAATAACCTGACCAACATAAATACCACCCTTAGAAAGTACAAACTTATCGGACTCAAAAACCATTCTAAAACCAAACTTATTCAAGAGACCTCCGACACAAGATTTTCCTAACTTCGGGTACAAAAAACAACATCTCTAAGAGTAAGAGTTTTCCCGATGTTAACAACAACTCTACTTGGCCTATTCCTCTAGCCTTGACCGTAGAATCGTTTCCCATGTACAAGATTGCCCATCTTCAACTCCTTGTAGGTTTTGAAAAAATGCCTATCTTTGCACACATGTCTAGAGGCTCCCGAATCAATCCACCAAGTATCATCAACCTACACAACACAAATCTCAAAAATCATAGCTACAAAATTCATTTCGTCATTTGTAACTACATGTGTATGCATACCTTGGTTAGAAGGACCACCTTTAGGTTGATCCTTCTTTGCCTTCTTCTTCTTGAAGGGCAATCCCTCTTCAAATGAGGACCGTTGCAAACCCAACAAGCCAAAGCCTTCCTTTCTTGTTTGCAACATTGGTTTTAGTATTGACATTGGATTTCTTAGTCCCGCTGACTCACCACCTCTACCACGTTTATGGAAGATTTTGGACATTATTATAGTGTCCTTAACCCCATCTTGAGCCCGGATACCCTCTTCAATACGAAGATGTGTTACCCAATTGCTCCATGTCATGTCTCTTTTTTATGTTTTAGAGCATTTTTAGTTTCTCTCCAAGATGGTGGTAATTTATCATGATAGATGCAACCGCAATGGCTCATCCATCAACCATCCATGTGCTTGAATTTGGTTCAAAATGTGATGAATTTCATGGAATTGTTCCATTATAGGCCGGTCATTAGTCATTTTAAAAAGATTAAAATTACTAACAAGGAATTCTTACTTGAAGCATCCTCGGAAATGTATTTGGCCTCCAAAGAATCCCAAAGCGCCTTTGCATTTTCCGCATTTTGATAAAGATCGAACAAGGAATACCGAAAGAGCATTGAGGATATGACCACGACACACTAGTCATCGCTATCCCACTTTGCACGCCTTAGCTTCTCACCGTTTCCAAGGGCTCCTCCTCTCCATTTTGGAAGTGTGGTCTAGGTGTTGCGAGCACATAAACCACGTTCAAGGTAGTCATAGAAAAGTGCATCTTCTTTGCCACCTCCTAACCCCACACCTTCGAACTTGGCCAACTTTGGAAGTTCATGCCATGTCCTTGAGTGGTATGATGCCATACTCAAAACAGAAAAAGAAAGTTAAACTAAAGATTTTAAACAATAAGAGGTAGTAACGGATAATCACTCCAAGGCACAGGAGAATACGCTTTCCTTTTAGTTTAATTTCGCCCCTCTAGGATCACGGTACCACGAAATAACTAATGAGATACAATGGAGAGAACAACTTACTTTGTGATCACAAAGCAAGTCAAGAAAAAGAACTTTGTGTTTGAATTTGTGAAACACTCTCTGAAAAGTTTGCAAGAATTTCAAAGAGAAAGCAAGTAATCAACAAGAGAAAACAGAATGTATTTCAGTGTGTCTTGCAAATGAATCAAGCTTGGCCTTTTATAGGCACTTAGGAGTCCTCCCAACAGCCACATTAAGAGTGTAACCCCATAATCAATGCAATCAAAGCCAAATCAATCTGAGTTAATGGTGTTTAAAACCAATTCAAACTCATACTAATTGATTTTACAACAGCTATAATCTCATTTAAATGACATATCAATTGCATTAAGTAGGCACCCAACGGACAAAACCATCAATAGCAAAATTAAAAACCTGATCGTGCATTAAAAACGCGATCAGGACAATATGGCTGCGCCACCCAGATGCGGCGCCATTTTTGGCAGAGCCAAATGGCGTGGCGCACACTGTCGGGCGCCATGTTGGTCTCTGTTCGTTCTCGCCAATTCTTCCCATAATTTGGTTTTTACTCCAATTAGCCTTTTGCTATGACTTGTCCGTTATATTTAATTATCAAATTCATTTGTCCAAGGTCCATTTATGCATAAATGTTCCAACACTCCTTCCTCTTGGACCATTCGTTTCACCATCACCATCTCATGAAGGTAATTTATGGATTGAATTATTTGAATTGTAATTGAAATTGATTAAATTGTGAAATACGAATTAAAATCAAGCAAAACTCAGCAAATCGAATTATTTTTGGTATTTCTTATTGGAGTTATTGTTGTATTTTTGGTATTGCTGTATTAATCAAATTTTGGTAGTGCTGTATTAATCAAATTTTGGTAGTGCTGCATTTTTATACTTGTTATTTCTTTCATTCTTAGAATGATTTATGGGTGATTAGTTCTTTTCTTGGATAATACGAGTAGATGATTACTGATTAGTTCTTGCTGCATTTTTGCTTTTATTATATTGTTGTTTTTATTTATTTTTTTACTTATTCAATTTTTAAAGTAGTTGTTCTATTCTAATGTTGCTATTTTTTCATGATGTTTGGTGCCTTAGCTTTGGAAATAGTTTTGACTTTATTTACTCGTAACAGAAATATGGTGAAGTAGTTCAAAATTTTACTCAATTACTGCTTGCCATATTCAATTTGTTCTGTTTTTACTTATTCAGTTTTTTGTTATATTGTTGTTGTTCTTGGTCTAATATTAGCATTTTTTTCCATTTCTTCTGTAGGAGTCATCGATGAAGAAGAAAGTGAATTGAAATTCTTGAAGACACTGACGATATTTAGTAATTGTTGTCTTAGGTTATTAATTTAGACTATAATTGCAATTTTTTAAATCGCAGTAGGTAAATATTATCATTATTTAAAGATCACAAGCAATTGAAAAAAAAGTTCAAAACCCGTTGGGTCAACCCGAACTTGAGAGCTTAGGGTCAATCCATATATGACCGAAACCCGATCAACCCAAACCCGTAAATATTTTATCACAACCCGACCCGACCAACCTGTTTGATAGGTCTAGTTCTCGCAGAATTTGCCCGACCTCTTGAATGTGCCCCTACCTCTTGAATGTGCCCTTTCTTTACAAGACAAAGTAACACCGGTCTTATGGCAATCCTATAGAATTTCTCCTTGAACATTAAAAGGATGATTTGACCACACAACAAATCTATTTCATATACTCAATCTTACACTATGAACCATCGAGATTCCAACCTTTGTCTCCGTTGCTCCAACTTAGCATGAACACAAATTTTAGTTTCATCAATCAATCGGCAGCAAACAACGTAGAGACCTTATCTTGGATTAACCTAATTACTTCATCTTGAACCATTGTAAACTTAGTTTCAAAAAGCGCGTCTGGCGCAAGGCGCTTCAAGGCGCTAAGGATGGAGCTTTTTAAAGGCGAGGCGCAGGTACCCCTCAAAGGCACAGAAAAGGCGCGCTTTTTTGGTCTGAGGCGCACAACCAGTAATTTTGAAGTGAAAAGCATTCATTTAGGGGGAAAAAAAGATAAATTACTTCAAATTAAACCTTACCTTGTGTTTTCAATCTATTCCGAGTGAAAGCCCCAATTAATTCAATGAACAAGGCCAATTAGAAGCCCAATTAAGAAAACCCTAACATAAAAAACCCTAAATCACGATTCAMTAACAATTGATGGCAAACAACCTGACAGCTTTGAGAGAGAAGCCCACAAGTATGTTATGATAAAATTTGGCTTGCGACTTCATTTATGTAGTGGTCTTTATAGGTCTTTACTATTGATGTTGAGTTCTTGTTCCCTTCAATCTAATTTTTCATCCTTCTGTTTTGAATACCCTTATCTGACTTTACATCTCCAATGTGATTACAGATGTGCAACACATTATTTGTGTAGACAATTCTACTTCTACTCTATCTTTTCCTTTCTTTTTTTTCAAAAATTTTATTTTAGCCCATTCTAATGTTTGACCATTATCACTTTTTTGTCAATTTCCTTATCGTTTTATTTTTTAAATTTAATAAAGCTCTCCGTATTAAATCATAAAAATTATGCATATATTAAGGAATAATCAGTGTATATATAACCAATAAAATAGAGAAATACAATTATATTTATATATATTTAAAAAAATAAAAAAAATCACTAAAGGCCCCTATAAATATAAAATGATGCAAAAGCAAAAATAAAATATCAATGAAAAATAAAAGTGCGCCTCGCCTACAAAAGGCGCGCGCCTTCGCCTTGTGCCTTGCGCCTAGGCTCCAAGGACCCATTGTGCCTTTTAAAACTAAGATTGTAAAAAGAAAAGGGCTCAACAACTAACCCTTTGATGCAATCCAATTGTCAGGGAAATCTTTTGTCAACACACCACAAGTCCCCACATTTGTTGACACATCTCAATACATATCTTTAACCAAGTCATATCCGTCGCTAGTGTATTTTAAAAAAATAATGAAACGAGGAATATTAGGGACGGATCTAAGTCATATCCGTCGCTGATTGTTTTTAAAAAAATTAAAAACAGGAAACCAGCAACCATTGAAGTTGCTGATTTCAGTAACCAAACCATTACGTCTAAACGAATGTGACTAATCTAAAGAACAAAATGCCCAAAAATTGATTGATTAAATTGATTGTATTCAAATTCTATTACAAAAATCTAATAATTACATCTAATAAGCTGTGAAAAACTTACAACATTTGAAGTACATCAAATATACTCAACCAAAAAACAAATAACAAGCTACAGTTACAAGCAAAAATATAGGAATAAGCTACAATTACAAGCATACTTCAAACCAAACAGGAAAGCAATCCCAACTAACACAGTAGCAACATCAACCTAAAGCCATGAGCCAAAAAAATCAGATCTGCACACTTAAAAAAAACCTGGAAAAAAGCAAATTTGAACGAAAAACACACATAATTGAATTATACTTGAATTAAAAAACAAAAATCACAGAGTGTGCTAGCCCTTTGTTTAGTTGTGAAGAACCCTAATTCGTTTGTTCTGCATTGAACTGCTATCACTAACAATTGCGTCTCTGATTTGAGAACATAAAGACACCAAATCCCAGCATGCTTAAAAAATTGAATTAGAAATGGATTATACCTGACTTTAGTGAATTTTTAAGATCTTCAATGCTACGAAAATTTCAGAATGAACTACGAACAAATTTAGAAAGTCTCAAAAATTGACAACAAAAATATGAAAAAAAACCCACAAATTTGGACAAAATATCGAAAAGTATATCCTTTGGGCCTTGTGGGCTTTGTAAATGTAAAGCCACATATATATGGTGTTAGCGACGGATTACAACAATCCGTCCCTAATTTCGTGACGGATACGAAGAATTTGTCTCTGAATTTAGGGACAGATAATAAAAATATGTCTCTAAATATAACTCACTTATTTGAGCATTTTTTTAATAAATAGTAATATAAAATTAGGGACGGAATTTACAAATCCGTCCCTAAATTAGGGACGGATTAAAATTTCCGTCACTATTTAGAGATGGAATTTTTTAATCCGTCCGTAATTTAGGGACGGATTTGTAAATTCCGTCCCTAAATTTTGTTAGCAACGGAATATGAATTTTCTGTTCCTAAATTATGGACGGATTTATTTCCTTATCTAACATTCCGTCGCTATATGCCTGTTTTTTGTAATGAAAATATAAATTTACTATCCCATTGTAAAAATAACAACAACAAAAATTTGTCAAAGAATAGATAAAAAATTAAATAAATAGAAAAGTGACATATGTCAATAAGATAGGCAAAGATAAAGGTTAAATAGAGAACAGTTAGATGTCTAACTGCCTCTATTTTACCATCTCACCCTTAACTCATATGTGCAAAGACCTCAAAGCCCTCAACCATAATTAACCTTGTACTTCCTCCGTTTTTTAGACGCCCCATTATCTAAAATTTTGGAAATCGAGGCAAAATTTGATGAATTGATGAGGTGTATTGATAGGTATTTTAATAATGTAAGTGGGGTTCAAAAAGGTGAGAAAAATGGTTAAAGTAAGTGTATTGATTAATATTTTAATGAAGTAAGTGGAAAAAGTTATGTGGTCCCCACAAAAAAGAGTGATTGAAGAGAAATTAATGAATATTTTAAGTGTGGACCCTAATCCATAAAAGGYAAAAAAATAAGAATGGAGCATCTATTTGGGAATTGCCGTTTTAAGACAATGGAGCATCTAAACAAAACAGAGGAAGTATTTCTTTTTTCTCCATTACATTTTTAATGCATCTAGTTTAATTACCTTTTTATTCTTTCTTTATTCTCTTGACTACATCATCCTATAAATTAATACGAAGTATCAAAGCTCCCCCTCAAATCTACAAATATTATTAAAAAGCGTTCTAATGAACGTGAGTGTGCCACATGTCAATTTAACTGAATGTGAGTGTGCCACGTGGACCATATACTATTCAATAGCATTGCGCCAAGTCAGCAATTAACGCCATTTGTTCGCCACGTCATTACACTCACATATATTGTTTATACATGAGTACGCAACCATTACATCATTAACAAAATGATATTTTTGGACCCGGGGCAACGCCTGGGCCAAGACACTAGTTCTTTATTAAAGCTGATTCTTAGAGCTGAGTATCGAAATGGAGCAAAAGTAWGAAGAAAAGTAAAGTTTTAAATCAATTTGTTTTTGTATATTTTTTTTGACATCATATTGTATCTTAAATTTAAACACTTCAAGCATTTTCTTCTTCAAATTATTTTAACTATTTTGAAAGTCTTAATTCTGAAAAATAAAGCAAATGTGTTGATTTTGTGAACATTTTTATTTAGGAATTGAGATTGGGATTTTCGTTTGTGAATTTCTGTCATTTTGATTTCTCATATTTTTTTCCCGATGAAAATGTTTATGAGTATTGTGGATCAAGTTATTTTGTAGTTGAGTTTGGGATTTTGGTAAGAACTAAATCATTTCCTATTAATTTTTATAATACTTCAAATGGATTGTTTTCACAATTGATTTGCATGAGAAAATAATGGGATTTTTTTTGAATTATGGCAAAATAAAATTAGATGTACAAATGTTTTGCTTGGATGTACATATATAGCCTATATATATGGCTTGGCAAAATAAAACTAGATGTACAACTGCTTTGCTTGGATGAACATGAAACAATTCGATGTACATATATAACCTATATATATGGCTTGGAAAAATAAAATTAGATGTATAAATGCTTTGCGTGGTTGAACATGAAACAATTTTTGGATGTACATATATAGCCTATATATATARGGCTTGACAAAATACAATTAGATGTACAAATACTTTGTTGGGATGAACATGAAATAATTTTTGGATTTACATATATAACTTATAGATGTATGGCTAAATTATTCACTAACGAATGTAAAAAATTGATTTTGGTATAGTTAGTTAAATTGCAAGGATAAATCCAATTATATATACAATTGAAGGAAGCTGAATTATGTTGGTATACTTTAATCATAATCATATACGAGTGTATATATATATATATATATATTATATATATATATATATATATATATATAAATATATATATATATATATATATATATATATATAATTAATATATATATATAGATCTAGGATCAAATGAGAAGGGTGAGAAGCAATCCTGACCATTTGAATTTAATCTAAGGCTGATATTCATTGAACAATAATGACATGCGCGTTTGTACTGTATTTTATTTCATTCAATTCATATACTCCGTACGTTCAATTGAAATTTCATTTTCTCTCTCTCTCTCTCTCTCTCTCTCTCTCTCTCTCTCTTCCCTTCTCTACTACTCTCAAGCACTTCAGCTTCACTCTTTTGCCATTTTGCTTCACTAATTTGCTTTATTCGAGTGTAATTGTAAGTTTCTTTTCTTGAATTCAAGCTTTAATATTTAATTTGCATCAATTTTGATTGTTTTTATTAACCCTAAGTTGCATAATTAGTTTTTTTTAATTCCATTATTCTACTCAATTTCTTTCTTTTTGATTTTAATATGTATGTTTTTTCTAATTTTTGTTCATATTTCGTAATTATTTTTCGATTTTTTATGATGATTGAAATAAAATGCTTTAATGAATATGTTTTCGTTGTTGTTGTTGCTTCGTCGATGACATTTTCAACTATTTTGGTGTTTATGCTTTGATTTTGTTTGTTAATCTATTGTTCTTTTGTAGATTCTTATATAGTTCTGCTCTTACATGCATGTGATATATTTGTAGATTTTTGTTAATCAATATTGAAATATMTGATTTGTGTTTTTATTTCAATTGATTGGGCAGCTTGTTTTTATTTCAATCGATATAAGTCCCCTATCCTTGTGTTGGGCAGCTTGTTTTGGTTGTGTAGCTGCTAGTGCTACTGATTGCTTGCTTTGTTCTACCTCCAAGGATAGGGGACTTATATTATGAGTTCACATTACAATTGTGATTGTTATGTTGCATAAGATTTTTTTATTAGTCTTGGAAATTCAACTGCTTCAATATGTTACTCCCCTCCCACTGCTGCAAATCAAACAAAGCTGTTGTTTCCTTTGGTTTTGTGACTGCACGGATTAGTGGGTATCCGAATCTATGCCTACATCTGATTTGAGTACTTGACCCAGAATTGACCAGTGTTAGTGCCTTATATGAGTAAAAAGTAGTTTCTGATTGAATTTACTTAGTTCTAATGTTCTATATTGTGTTTCTGTTAGTTCTTCCATAGTTCCATGTTAATCGGTTTATCATACATGGTCAAGATTTGAATTTATTTTCCTTCTAAACTCTCGGAAGATTATGACACTTGTATAAACACCTTTTATACCCCCTTAGGTAGCACTTCCATAACATGGGGCACTGTTATACTATGAGTTGGGTACTATTGTCTTTTCTATTGATTTAGGCTTGTTTTTTAAGTTGTATAGCAATTGCAGTTGGAATGCACATTTACCTTAAAATTTATGCACATTGACCTGAAATATTTGCACATTTACCATGAAATAAATGCACATTTGGTTTACAGATACAATGTTACAAGCTATATATGCACTTTGTTTAATTTCACTTTTGCTTTCATTATAATAATGGTTGTTCTATTAAGAACATATCTTGTTGTTTGTAACAAATCATAAGTCRGCACTCTACGCTAGTTTAGTGGCCATTCCRCTTGCCCCTTGCTGCTACACAGTGCGTGTAGCCTCTACTTGGTGCATGGGTTCAGCTGCCATGGAGGCAACCCCACTTCCACCTCCCAACACCTCCTGTGTTGGTGCTACTACCGCTGCAGTTGGTGGTGCTGGAGGCAGTTTGGRGTGCATTATAACACCACCTGGTTGCATATAAGGTACCCTTGAGTCATCTTGTAATCTGTGATTGATTCTCATAAGCATAATTGCATATAAGGTACCCTTTGTTGTTGTGCACATTTACCTTAAAATATATGCACATTTACCACGAAATATTTGCACATTTATTTACATTTACAATATTACAAGCTATATATGCACTTTGTTTCACTTTTGCTTTCATTATAATTGAATTATTTAAATATACTAAATGATATAAATATTTTCTGTAATGTAGGTAACAACATGGTTTGTGGAAAAAGAAAGAATGTCGAAGATGATGATGACTATGTTAATGATGACAACAATGATGCTAGTAGTAATGACATAGAGCCAGTGAAAAATAAAGAGAAAAGGAAAAAGGTGTCAAGTAAAAAAAAAGTCAAACAATTAACAAGTGGAGATGATGCACCTAATTCACTACCAAGCAAGATGTC
>SNQN01008446.1:0-29127 GCA_008642245.1 Bassia scoparia | reverse complement strand
GATTGAGAGAGTGTTTGAATTGAAGGTCTTGTTCTAGGTCTGGTTTCTAGACATGATTTGAATTTGAAAGTGGCTGCTTTAAAAGTGACTTAGGAAGGTGGCATGGATATTGTGGTTGGACGCGATGATTTGAAATTGACACTGAGAATTTGGCTTTGAGTTGAATTGACTGACTCGATTGATGGGAGCGTGACTGTAATTGGAAAAGTGAATGGGTCAAAGCGATTTTTTCATGATTTCACCCACTTGATAGAATAACTGAACATGTAATAGGCTTGGAGAAAGAAGCCCAATGGATAATTGGGCCATGAGAGAGAGCCCCAGCGAGGCTTTGAGAATTATGTATTTACATTGAGTCCATAGGGAAGGTGATATGATGTATGGATGAGTTCCAACAGATGTACTAACAAAGGTCAGGTGCTTCTCTTTGGATTGAGTCCACTGAGTCCTTGAAGTGACAAAGAAGAGGTATGTTGAGAAATAAAAAGGGTCAATTTGTGGCTGAGTCAAAGAATGTGGTTAGATGCGAGGTTGGCTAATGATGTTGGTTCAAGCATGAAGTATTCAGTTAATTGACAAGACATTAATAATATTCCTTAGCATGTTCAAAGCACAGTCTCAATGATTTTTAATGTTATGTGTGTTAACTTGAGAAGAGGCTTCTACGTATCTTGCGGAATCACCATCGTAGTTCTGCATGAGATTGGACAATGTCGTGTGAGAGGGCTTTTTGTGGTGGTAATGTGAGGGCGTGTTGAGGGTTGAAAAAGGCTTGATTATCATGAGGTGAACCACATGCACAGTGTGCTTTTTAGACGCTGTTTTAATTTGATCTGGGCTTGTGAGCTTTGGATTTGCATTGTTGATGCTTTTGTATAATGGCTGAACTTTGATTTTTGCTTTTTTCTTTTTTGCCCATTTTTTTTTCTTTTTTTCTTCTTTCTTTCTTTTTGGCGTGTCTTTTCCACGCCGTTTGGTCCAGGGTAGGTAGATGTAGGTGATGAAAGAAAGATAGGCTAATGATAGTTTTGTGGCCAAAGGGTGCAAGGGATTTTGATTTGATGTGACGAAGGGAATGGAAGGAAAGGTATTTGTGGAGTGTGAAGAAGGCTCTCTTGACATTGTTCATTCATAATTAATCATATTGATAAACAATGTGGCAATGAGTTTGAGCTTGGCATAGAATGAGAAATAAATATTGCAATAAAAAATGAACTTAATGATGAATGAACTGAAATATGCTTTATGTATAGCAAGAGACTACTAGACAAAGGAATGATTGAAGATAGATAGTAGGACTAGGACTCATGATCAATCTAGAGAAGCCGGAAGATCGATGACCACGCTTGGGATGACTCATGTTGCAAGCGGGTTGGTTTAGATGTGTCTATTTAGCTGCTGGAGGGATGGGAGGAATACATCTTCATCATATCTTGAATCGTATGCTTCAGGACGTCATTTCATGGTGTGGCCTTCCTTGGTGATACTTGCAATAGCATGGGATTCAATTCCTAGATTCTTATCATTCGAAGGTCTGGAGTGGGTACAATAGAGCAAGTGCGCTTTTGCAATTAACCTGTCAAAGGCTGCTCATAAGTCATGCAATGGAAAAAAGGTCATTGTGGCTCTTCGGGCTGTGTTGAAGAGCCGGTGGTTTAGGAAGTTGGTCATTGGTAAATGTGGCGACTTGATAGTGCTGGAAACAGATGAGCACCTTTCTTGTTAAAGCCCCACGTTACGCTAGACTTCTGGGCTGAACATCTCACTAGGAGGCCACTTTGAGAGCTAGTAATGAAAATCAATGGGTTGAAATTTGAGTGGTCTCGATATCTTGGGCTGAAGGTTCTTGATGGACCATGCCGACTTGATCTTCTTCATTTGTCGATTGTCATTTGAGCGGCTTTTCCCTCATCTATTAAGAAAGTAGAGAATTTTCTTTTCATTCTTGGTGGCTCTATTCACGAGACCGACAGGAAGCTGGAATTGTACCTGTATGCTTTAGGAACTCTGTTTGATATATTCCCAATCATGAGCTTTGGTTGATTTAGGGTCCTTGAACCCTGGATGGATGGGTTCCAAAAGTAATGGGAAACCGAAGCGAATAACTCTTGCTCAGGCTTAAGAACCATTGAGATATTGAAAGTGGGAGGTTGGTCTTCTGGGTCTTCGTTCTTGTTGGGCAAATCAGTGATGAAACTTCTAGAGTTGCTTTAATCTCATAATCAACAACGAGGCCTGACAGAATTTCGGATAGTTCTTGACCAACTCTTAGTTTGTTCCACTTTTTTCCGTCTCAGTCTTCGGGAGGGGGTGATGTCTCAACATGTCTTCTCCTCTCGTCAGATCCGAGAGGTTCATGGGGTTTCTTTTTTTTCATTTCACCATGCTTTTCTCTGGGCATCGAGGCGAGAAACTCACGCTCGAGCTTTTTAGAATAGCGTTAAGTGTGTTTCGATGTTTGGCCATGGAATGTCTTGATGAACAGGAGCGCGTGGGCTTGGCTTTTGTTACTTACTAGGCCCCAAAGACAAGTTCGAGTCTTGCTATTGCTGAATGCAGAATTCACTTAGAACCCGGAAACAAAAGATTGTCATTGAAAACTCTTAAGAAAAACCTAAATACAGTCTAGGTTTGGACTTAAGGAACCTAAACTCTGAAACTGGACTGAATGGGTAGACTAAATCTAATTTTAGGTGCTAGACTCGAGAAATGAATCAACATAAGATGGGCCTATTTCGGAATTCAGGAACCCTGTTAGACCTACGAGCCATTGAAATGATGGCATGCTTGAATCAAGTTCCTAGGGTGAGTCTATGATCTGAACTAGTTAGGTTACGGTTCTTAAATTGGAAGTTGAAGCGACTATTAATTTTTTATAAATATCTGTGTAAAATTTATTCGATTCAAGGTTTGGGTTGAAATTTGAGATTGAACCTATTCAGATTACGTTTCTTGAATTAGATTGCAATGACTAATCTAGGATTAAGGTCCAATAGTGAACTAAGTCAGATTAAGGTTCTTGGATGAGTTTGAATTGAATTATTGAAATGCTGTGATATGGTTATGGTCATCGAACTTCATGTCTTTGACATAGTTACGGGACGGGCTTAGTTGGTGGTTAAGAATTGACTGAATGAAGAGTCCAGTTAAAAAGCACATGAGTTGAACACAACGATTTAATTCACACGGTAGAGGTCAGGATCTAAGTGAGGTCTATAGGTACGTTTGGTATAGTGCTGATAGTGTACATGCCTAAGAGTAGAGCTGGGTCCAATTTCATCACAACTTGGTGATGTATGGCGAGATACCCTTATATACCGACCAGTAACGTGCATAGCGGATGGGCGGGATTGACATTACCTTACCATTTGATCATTAACAATGCAACCGATAAATCCTTTAAGTGATTCGACACAGAATGCCCATATTGAGACCAAGGACTAAGGAATGACCTATTCGAAGGGTCACAAGCAAAATCAATAATTATTGAATATGGACACGAGTTCAAGTCTGTCCACTCACAAATTGGTGATGTCCCAGTGAAGTCGCCAAAAATGTAGGGCTTACCCTCGGGGGGTTGCTCAGGCCTTAGTGTCATGGATTGAGCATGGAATCCGCAGTGTGAATGCGTGGGGTGTTGTCATGAGGGATGCCACGTGCCTATACAGGTAACCACGGACGCGAACATTGGTGCAATAATGGCCCACAATATGGTCCAGTCACAAGTGTGGGTTCGGGGACATGGTAAGATTGAATAATAACCCAATGCCCGCATGTACGATCTACTCGGTTATGTAGTTCATATATCATAACAATTGAATTCAAAGCCTTTGAATTGATCTTAAAGCGACTAACTAATATTACTAGGTGGGTTTGCTATATATGTAAAACAATGACTCCTACATGATAGCGATCACTGAATGTTAGTCATGTTAATAAGGTGCACAAGATCGTCAACATGATTATCTGAATTTAATGTGACAAGCAATTTGAATTCGTGTCCCCCTTTGATTAGCATATGTACAGTGTGGAATAGAATATGTTAAAAGGAACATAAAAAAAAAAAGTTAGTAGGCTGATAATTATCATGTGTGTCCTTCTCACATGTCACTGCGAAAAGCATATTAGAGTTAAACTAAAGGAAACGCCTTTGATTGATTGCTATCGAGACTAAGTAAAAACCCGGTTAGTATTGACAATAACAATATGCATAATAAAAATTGTGACTGAGATGAAAATGAATTTGAAAATGTGAAAACATCCTACATATTTAACTGAAATGTTTCAAGAGTCGTTTCTACATTGCGTTAATTAAATTGAAATCGCATATATTAGTTCAGATTAAAGTGTCAAAAGGAATTAAAAAGAGTCAAAAGAGATGTCTAGGTGAGTAATCTCAAGTTATACTTGATTCGCTCGTTGGATCGAACAAATCATGCTAGAACTTCAGAATGTTGTGTTTTGAGTGTTGAGAGTTGGGAGTGTGAATACGCAAGTTTAGGGACGTGTAAGTTGAATAGACGTGTGGTGTGTCTCGAAATGAGCCAATAGACGTATTTTAGCACGGGAGGAGAAATCGAGCGATATACGCAGGGATGAGTATATCGCTCGATTATTCTACGCGTATTTTGCGTTTCCTGATCTATTCGTGATTTGCCTTGATTTTGCTTGCTTTGCACGCACCTAGAACCTTATCCAAGCAAGGAGTTCTAGAGTGGTTCTAACGGTTCATATTTCCGGGTATTTTTTTGTGTATTTGTATTTTTTTGTATTTTGCGGTATAAAACTTATAAAATCATAGAAATAATATAGAATAATAGAAAAATAATCTAAAAATACTGGAGAGCTCAGAAAAATGTGAAGAGTGGTGATGAAAAGTAGAAATCAGAGATCACATTATACACAAAATTATTTAAAAAACCAAAAATAAAAAGAAAATCCTAAAAGAAATATAATATAAAAGAAATATGTGGCCCCTTTATTGTCTTTGCTCAAAGTTTCGAGTATGATTATTTCCACTTTTGGAGTTCAAAATTTTCTAGTGAAACACAATGCGAGAACGCGTATGTTTTATCTGATTCGTTGAGGAACACTTTTAGGTGTGCTACAAGGGAAATTTTGCTAATTCAAATGAATTGCACTTACCATATACGGAGCATTACTTATTGTGGATGAGGATCCACTTAAGTTACGAGGATTAAAAAAACAATGCCAATGACTAGATAATTAAAAAAACAAAAAACAATCCTCTTATGAGGGTTGTCTACTGAATTGGATTCATGTTTCCAGCGGAACCACACTACAATAGCCAAGCTACAAGAATTCTTTAACATTACATGATTACATCTATGATGTTTAACCCGATGTTGATTAATATATTGAATCCAAAATATTGAATAACACATCAAAATGGCATCTGTTTACAAAAGCATCAACCTGAGAAAATGAGAACCATATTGGAATATAATAATCCACCACCACCTTCCAGGCTTCAATCATAAGTATGGATTATTCTACCACCTGCAATCGAAAAGTAACATATTTAAGAACTTATCCAATTCTAACCATATTAGAATTGAGTCACTGACAATACCAGAACCCAGAAAATAAGAACAATTAAAAAATAAGCTTCCAACATCGAAACATGAACTACATGTCATTGCAATTGAGATAGAGTAAATTGCAATATAATCCAAGAATAAAAAACATACCAGAAACTTCAGCGGATTCAAGGGAGGAGGACTATAGATCGGAACTGTGGGAAGAACAGTTGGAAGAGACGAAGATTCCATGAATCTTACCCAGCACACTACCTACCTAACACAACTAACTGTAACCATGGTAAAATAATAAATCAGCATTGTTAACTGCAGTTTAAAATCAGTGTACAGTACTAACAAGTAATGTTAACTGACGTGAAATAACTTAACGTCTAAAGCATGTGCAAGTTTATTAGCGTTATAGTTAATTGCGTAAATGCCACTGAGATAACATATCCAAGTAAATTAGCTGGATAGTTTTGAAAGCCCTCGAATATTTCATTACTCAAGGAAGTGAGAGATCCAAAGTTCCAAACCCCTTTCTCTCTCCTCTCCTTATAGCCGTTACAGGGGTGGCCCCAATCGACGGACGGCGTCTCTGTGTCTGCTGTCTCTGGTGTTGAGCTGCGCTGCGCTGCTGCTATTGTTGCGTTGCTGCTGTTGTTGTGTGGTTGCTCGATCTTAAAACTGTATCATTGTTAGGGTTTCGGTTTTTTAAGGTATTCTTCTTCTATCTCCTCTTCTTCCCCCAATTTTGTGTTCAATTCTTTATCTATTTATAATTTTGTTCCAATTTTCAGTTTTTTTGGTCCAATTATTTTGCTAGAGTTTTGTGTGAATTTTGTTGGAATTATTTATGAGTTTTTGTTTCAATTATTTTGCTAGAGTTTGTTGGAATTATTTATGAGTTTTGTTTCAATTTCTATTGCTTGGGAGGATGTATATTGCTTTTTGTATATTTTTTGGGGCCTTTGGGCTAATTGAAGACAACAATAAAGATATATTTAATTACAAGAAGATAACACATGTGAAATCAAATTACAGGTATTGCTACAAAAACATGTGATTCTAGAGGTGTAAACAAAGCAAAAGCGGAAAGCAAGACATATCGGGTTATAGATCTAAGTATCAATTATTTATTTGGATGGAAATATTAATGCTCTTTAGTAATCACTATTAAGTTTTCAAGCTTTTCCGTATCCATCTGTCATCGAATAATGGAATTTTAGTAATTTTTAAAAATTAATTAAATGAAAATAGTATGAGAGTGCCTATGTGGTCAACAATGAATAGATAGATTTAGCGACAAATGGTGTCGAATTTGTTTTATCCTTTTTGACTTAAGTAAGTTTGAATACGATCCTCTGTCATCCTTATCTCTCATTTTTTTCCTAATCAACTCATACCATCCTCACAATCCTCTCTTCTACCAAAACAAAGCAAAATTGTTTATCATCGACAAGAAAGGGTGTTTTAGCAACTAGTTTCTGTGTTCATTCTTTTTTGATTTTCCTGAGTTTTTTTTTACTTCATAATTTGTTTCGTGTTTGTTTATTTGTCGTTTGGTGTTTTTTCATTCTTTTTATAGTTTGTTCGAACTAACGCTTGTTTGCTGTATATTTTGTTCAATATTATGAGTTTTTAGTAGGATTGTTTGAAATTTAGGTTTCGAAGGTTTTATTGATTTGTGTAGTATTGTATTTTGATTTTCATTTAGAAAAAGCATCGAACAATTTTTTTCTAATTTTTCAGATTTTGCTCAAATTTTCGTTTTTTATTTTTATTTCAAAGTTTTCGATCTTTTTTTTGTTTGAGATTTTTCGTTATTTCTTTGATCTTTTTTTCCCAAATCATTTCTGAATGAGTTCAGAATGGTGTGAATAGTTATTGTGATTTTGGTTTCAACTTTTTTTCTGAATTAGTTTAGAATCTGTGTGTATTAATTTTGAATTAGTTCAAATTTTTGATTATTAATATTGGGAGATATTTTGTAGATTTGATAGGAAGAAGGATTTATTTGGTTGGACCGAAAGAATGTCATAAATAGTCAGTTCTTTTTTCTCTTTCTCATATATTTTCAATCTACACTCAGTTCTCTTACATTCCATATCTATGATTTTTTTTTCCAACATTGAAGTTTTTTACACTTTAATAAACATTAATCAAAACTATTACTCTTGTTGCCACTTCTCTTACTTTGCAAAGCTTTATATGTTAATATCTTGAGATTTATAATAGTAAAATTATAAAAATTAGATATTATAAAGATTCATTTAGTACATCAATCGAGATCCACTTGATATATTTTTTCTATACATCGACAACAATTTAGAAGATCTCATAACTTGTCAACAGTGCAAATTTACTTGTGCCAGGAACATTAAAAACGGAAGGAGTACATCCGATGCATATTTATTTTGCTCACTTAATTTGATCTCAATGCTTATTCATTCCGTTTTAATCTTTGTGATTATGTCGCTGTCATGATGCAATAAATTCTATCATTGTTCAGTACTTAGTAGTACTTTGTTTTTGAGGGACCATTGTTAGTAATTGAGTTGCTTTCTGTAATTATTACTTTTTGTTATACTCAATTGCAACACTTTCTTCAATTTTCTATTCATTATCACGAAATTGATGTTGCAAAGTATATTTTGCATAGCTCAAATGTATGCGTTGAGGCATTCACTTTTTATAGCTCAATTTGCACTAACAAATCTGGTAATTATGTTGTAAGTTGTATCTATTCAAACGATTCAAGGTTTTGGGGTACCAAACAGGAAAGGGATATGCATTAAAAGTTAAAAAATAGTAGCTGAGTACATGAAAGCTCCTAAGAGGTCCAATTAGTCAGTCATCGAGCTCTAATAAATACAAGTCCTTGACATAATCAGAGGGATAATCAAAATTCACCAAACCACTACATCCTGACTGTAATATAAATCAAGTTTCACTAAAATCAAAATTTAAAGGATGTTAAAACCACACAATCGAGCTAGGATTAATGTTTAACAGTTATGAGTAAATGTTTGTGCTGTTTTACTAGACTTTTTATAGCCTGAGTTTTCATTGACTGGACTAGTTAATCTTGGTGTTGAGTTAATGATTGAATATCCTCCAGTGATAATTTATTCTGAGGTTGATAAGTGCATCAATGTAGTAGGCTAAACTTTTCTTTGTTTTCAATGGTGCTATTTGCCTATCATTCCTCCTAAATGTCCGATTCAGTATCCAGCAGTTATTTTGTCCAGCCGAACTATTTTCGTTGTCAGCCAAATACACCACCTGTAAAATCAGGCCATTTACAAGTTGGCGCTTCCGGCATATGCCACGACACTCACACTTCAAACTATTCTTTCGCATTCCACCATTTTCCTTTTTTTTTTCTTTTTACCTTCGCATACTTGTCAATCCATCAATCAATTGCAAAATTGCCTCTTTTAGATTCATCGAACAGCTGAAGTTGCGAAATTGTGATTCCAACTCAATCCAATGAAAACCTTCAAACCACAACAATGGCGTCAATTCTTATCAATCTTCCGCCATAACCTTCAACCTTGGTCTTGTCTCTCTCTAAACTCCTTCCATTCTCACACTCAATCTCTCTCCTCAACCTCATTTTCACCAAACTTTCAATTTCCTTCAAATTTTGTACTTAATTTTCGCAATCAGTCATTCATCAACTTTTTAAGCTCCGATTCATCATCAAATTCCGAGTTTCGACGATGCTGGAATTGTAATTCTTCTCCTGCTACTTCACAGCTGTTTCTCGTTTGCGATTCTTGCCGTTGCATTCAACCTGTTGATCATTCACTTGATTATTTTCGCATTTTTGGACTGTAAGTTTTCTCTTTCTTTGATTCAATTCTCTAATTGCAATACTTGTTTCGCAGTGTTTCTGATTTTGTTCTCACTGGTTGTGTTTATTTCCTGGAAATGCTAATTATGTAACTTCAAACGATACTATACATATTCAATGATGTTATATTATATGCTAGTTTTACTTTCATGTGGATGCATTTAACTTGTGTTTGTTCTCTTCACTTGAAATTCACTTATACTATAAACTCATTATTGTTATTGCGATAGTTTTCAGCATTACATCTAAGCTTGTATAATGCACATTAACAATACAGAAAGAACAGCAAGTGAAAGGTTTTTATTCTGTGAAAAAATTTAGGATGTTTAACTCTAGGAAATAAACAATAAAGTAATTCAAGTAGCATTGATTTGTTTTGATAGTTTGCCAGTAGAAAAGAAAGTTTATGTTGCATCAATAGCCTCGGTGCCAATTAAAAATTGGCTCAAGCTCAGGAGCCTTATCACCTTTGATTGAAGACACTGATGTCTTTATATTATCATTAAATAAAAGGAGATAAGAGGACACAATTGGTGTAATCAGGAACTTTCACATTTATCTCAATTACAGTAGCCTTTACAGACTTCTAGAACCATGACAAGAGCCTAAAGTATGATAAGCCACAAAGGTTTCAACAATTCCTTCACGAAATTCTATCATTTCACCTCTGCTATTATTTATGGATAGATGCTATATTGCATTTTTATCATTCTAATGCTTTGATAAAAAGGAAAGTATTAGTAACATCATGGTTGACCCAATGTAACTCCTATTCTTCAAAAAGTAGTGTGAGCCTTATGAGSAGTAGCGTAGCGTAGTGCCTGGCAGCTTCTTTCCTTGAGTGGTAGTGGACGAGGTAAGCAAAGGCAGCAAAAAACTTGCATTTTCAACTTCGACACAACACCTATAGAAATACATTGGGATATCATTTATCTGTTCCCTCCAACAACCTTGTACCTTCTCAAGGAAGGAATTAGGAGCTCAGTTCATATACCTTGTCAAGGAAATGGTTGAAGAAACCTTTCGGAGGAAATTGAGAATAAGAATCAGGGAATGCAAACAACCAACTATTAGTAACTTACATCATATCATGCATAACACTTTTTGACATAATATCATATAACACATTTGGAGCATAAAGCACAAAAAAAAAAAAGAAAGAAAAAAAACACTACAATAGGAGGATGACACAAATTATGTTGTTGTGTGAGGACTTTTTTCGTTCTAAAAATGCCTAACCAAAGATAATTTCTCTAATACAATCTAATGTATAGGGCAAGTAGAGTTCGTATCCATAGGGAATGGGGACAAGTATGATATTGTAGTGAATATCAATCAATCAAATATCAATCAATCAATCAAAGCCTATTCCCATAAGTGGGGTTGGCTAACATGAACCAAAATTGACTATTTTGGGAGTCATCCACATAAATTTCCCCTCCACTCTTTACGATCGAGAGCCTCCCACCAACTGTAAATTGCTTGTAAATCAATTGTTTCAGATCCTTATTTACTCCTCTCACCAAGTCATTTTCGGTCTCCCTTTACCTTGTTTAAAATCTCATGATCCCACTTTTCCACTCTTCACATCGGTGCCTCCTAAGTTTCTGTCTTACATGCCCAAACCAACGCAAACAGTTTTCCTTACCTATTTGCAATAACTGCAACACCAACTTTCCGTGCGGATAACATTCATTTCTGATTTTACTTTTTGAATATGCTCTTTTTTTGGAGGCCCAACATTCTCTGCCATAGAGCAATATTGATCCAATACAGTCTGTTAGAATTTCCTTCAACCTTAGAGGGATGCTTTTCCATCGGACAACACTCCCGTAGTCGCTCTCCATTTAAGTCTCCATGACCCCTACTTTTTGAATATGCACTGTCTTAGAGGCCCAACATTCTCTGCCCATATAGCAAGCAATACTGTCCAATAACAGTCCTCGGTAGAATTTTCCCTTCAAACTTAGAGGGGATGCTTTGATCGTACAACCTCCCGTAGCGCTCTCCATTTAAGCAACCCTTACTTAATCGTGTGAGTCACGATCTTGGTCCATATCACCATTTTTTTGGATGATTAACCCAAGATACTTAAAGCATTCACTCACAGCGGGGTCTTTCCGTCTAACCTCACCACTCCATCATTTGTCCCTCGTTGTGACCCAAGACATTTCAAGTACCAGTCTTGCTTCGCTAAGCTTAAACCTCCAGATTTCAACCTCTGTTTCCATTGCTCTAACTTGCATTAACCCAGCTTTAGTTTCATTCACTAAAAGAATATCATTCGCAAATAGCATACAACATGTATCTGGATTGGCCTCGTCACTTCATCTATAATCAATGTAAAAAGGAAAGGGTTCAACGTCGATCCTTATTGGAAACCAATTGTTATAGGAAGTCCTTTGTTATCCACACAAGTCCTCACATTTGTTGACACATCCCGATACATGTACTTAACTAGTCAATATATCTTAGGGGAATACCTTTTTTCAACATTGCCCACAAAGTATATCTCCTGGTACTTTGTCATTAGTCTTTTCTAGATCGATGAAAACCATATGGAGGTCCTTCTTCCTCGCCGCCTATAATACTCCATCATTTGCCTCAATTAGGTGAATTGCTTCCACTGTTGATCTCCCAAACATAAAAACCAAACTAAAACTAGTTAGCTAGCGCAATCCTAAGCATTCCTTTGTTCTTATAATAGGACCATGGTGCTCTTTGTCAATCATTGAGGGATCCTCGAAGTCTTCCATACCTTGTTGAACAACTCAACAAACTAGTCAATACCAACCTTACCCATCTCCACACCTCTAGCGGTTACCATCAGGTCCAAACGCACTTCTCAGTTTCATCCTCTTTAAAGCAACCTCTACCTTTACTCTTTTTAATCTTTCGTACAAATCCCACATTGATTCCTCCTTACTCACATACTATCCCCTATAACAACCTTGGCTTCTGTAAAACAATTCATCGAAGCATTCCTTCCACTTTCTTTGATGTCCTCATTTTGAACCAAAACCTTGTGATTCTTATCTTTGACACACTTGACCGTACCAATGGTCTCCCTTGTCTCTTGTCGTCTCTTCGCCATTTTATAGATTTCCTTTCTCGTTCTTTGGAGTCCAACCTTTCATAGACTTCTTGGTAAGTCTTTTCTTTACCCTAGCGCACAGCTACCTTTGCTTTTAGCAGTTAACACTCCGTTTTTTGTGTTTGATTACTGCTTTCACTTCTTCATTCTACCACGAAGTATCTCTATGCCCCTTATTTCTCCCCCTTGATTCCCCTAAGACCTCTTTTGGCCACTCTCTAGAAACAATTCTTCATTTTTGACCAAGTTGCATCTGGATCTACCTCACCGTCCCAGTTAGCCTCGTCGATCACTTTTTCAGTGAAAACCTTAGCTTTTGAATCCTTTAAGGTCCACCATCTTATCGTTGGCTCCCCTTGGATACGCTTCCTTTTCCCACTTTCTTTAAACCGGATAGTCATCACCAAAGCCTGTGTTGGGTAACCACACCTCTCTACGTAGATGACCTTGCAGTTTACGCCACTTTGTCTAAGCAGAAAGTCTATCTGAGTTGCATTTGCACCGCTCTGAAAGTTATCAAGTGGAATTGCGCTTCTTAAACCAAGTATTAGCCAAAATTAAATCATAGATTGAGCGAAATCCAAAATAGTCTCACCGTGGGCGTCTCGTTGCCCATACCCAAACCTCCATGGACACTCTCAAAGCCATCACACCTTACTCCAACGTCCCGTTCAAGTCTCCCCAATTTAACTTTTCTGTGTGAGGGACACCTTGTATCACCTCATCCAAATCTTCCCAAAATGTCGTTTCTCTACACTCAAACCAACTTGTGTGCATAAGTACTAATAACATTAACAATGCTTAACCACATAACAACTTCACGTGTATCACCCTGTCACTCTTCAAATAGGTCTCGATTACCTCTTGTGCCAACTGTTCATTCACACCCGACTCCATTCTTAACTCGATCTCTAGGAATCTTGTCCTTACTGACGTACAACACCTTATACCCCTGATTAAGCCTCTAGCTCCTTCTCTAGTCCACATCTCCTCTTGGAGGCATAAGATGTTAAGCGTCTTCTCTTCATCACCTCCACCACTTGTGCCGATTTTCCAGTTAAAGACCCCACATTCCAAGAACCAACTCGCAATTCTGTAGAACCCTTCCTTTTCCACTCTCTCACCCCACTGTCATTCCTTTGCTCATTTGACACCACATGCGGATGATATGGCCACCGCTTATGGACGACGACCTAGCAACCCGTGCATATTTATCACTACACTCGGTTTAGGAAGTGCAGCGCATTGTTGAGTAGGGAACGCCCCAATTGCCTGCCCTTGCTCATTTGACACCACACTCACGCAATGTGGTGCGTCGCTTCGGGGTGACGACCTAGCAACCCTTGCAAATTTTTCTCTACACTCGGATCTATATGAGAAGTGCAARGCGTCACTGAGTAGGGAACGCCCCCACGAAATTATCATTTTGGTTCATGTTACAAGATGTGACAGTTTTATGCTTGCTGTCACAGGGCCTTATTAAATAAAGGGTACAAAATCACTTCGATAAACAATGAACTAAAAGTGGGTTTGTGTGTAGTAAAATCAATGATCTAAGTCAAACTATTGATTAATAAACTTTTTTCTACTTGGGGAAACGAACTTATGGTTGAATTTTAACTCTTAATCAATTAAATGATCAAAACAATCAAAAGCCCTCTAAAACAATTCTTGTTTAACTATTTTCAAAGCCTTAATTTTTTTATTTCTCTTTAATTTAGTTTAAGTAAATGCTATGGCGATTAAACCATGCAATTCTAAAGAATTGGTAAAGAAATTCTAAAGAATCAAGGCCCTAGATTTGGAAAAAAGGAAATGTTGATGTGCTTGTTAATATAATAATGTTAATCTATGTTGCTTCTTTTGTTATTACTTATTTTTTTAATGGTGTTATAGTTTAGTAAATTTTTCCGCCCTTTCACTCGGTGAACAATCTTGCAATTAGAAAGCATAGTTATTCATATGCATTGTAGACTAAGGCTTATTCATATGATCATAGGGATCAGAAATATGATATTGAAGAGAGTAGCTTGGAGGGATTGTATAAAGACTGGCAGAAGAAACTGCATCCTGATCTAGTTCATTCAAAGTCCGAGGTCCATTTATTTTCATGTCTTATTATTTTTTGAAAGTCCAAAACTATTGTCCTTGCAATGTGGCTAATTTTTTTCTGTCATATTAGAGTGAAAAGGAGTATGCTGCTGAGCAATCTTCTCGTGTTATTGATGCATACACGACGCTCAGAAATTCCTTGTCAAGGGCAATATATCTTGTAAGTAATAAAGATCTTCACAGTGTTTGATACTTGAAAGAAAAAAGGCTTCCTACTTTGTTTGTTATTATTGTGTATGGACCACATTCGTTTACGCTGTATTTAAATCTTTCTTTGTGACGCTTATTTCTTGTTCCCTAGAAACAATTCCATTCGTGACTCTCATCTCGGCAGGGACGCATGTGAGCAATGTAAGTAGTTTTGATAGGGCATCGCCAATATCAAATAATAAAACCTAATTTGGTCTTACTTATTAGTAGTGAGGGTAAGAAATAGTTGAACCCAGGAGAGGCGTTGAATCAACTAATAAAGATAATTGTTTAAAATAAGCTCAGTCAACAAGTTCTTTGAATGTATTTTTTCACTGAACTAGGAATTTTAGCTAAAATTGAGGCTAAGAACAAGATAACTATTATTAAATGTTCTAGGACTCTCGGGGGAAAGGCTACAATCACTCAATTTAACAAGGTGGAAACAGCTCAAGTTGGGGTTAAACTAGGGAATGAAACCTAACTTCTTTTTCGATCTAGAAGGATTGCGTGGTTCATGGATTGCAACCTATTTTCACAAAATTCAAGCATTAAAACCAAATTCACGATGACTCCCTTGACTAGAAATCCTTATTTMATTTTCATGATTTCTTAGTCAAGCAAGTCCAAGGCAGCCGTCTACAACGTAACTTCATCTTTCGATCCTTTATTAAGAAGACTAGTAATGAAACACTTTTTCCGATCAATCTCAAGAACTAACATGAAAACCCCTTCAACATTCATAATATGTCAAATCAAGGCTAAGAACAACAACAAGCAATAAATTATACTAAAAATAAATTAAATGGAAACATTCAATGTAAGTTTCAGTAAAAGGGAAGAACTAGAGGAGTGAGAAATGTTATTTGAAGCTTATAACAATAGAGTAATTCACCTAACAAAGCCTTAAAGTTGATTATCAGAGTAAAAATTAACAGGAATTTAAGAGATTATTGCATTTCGAAGCTAAACTGAGGAAGAAATGCCCTAAATTATTAAGTTTAGCCCCGAGAAGGAGGGGTATACATATGAACCCCCCCCCCCCCAAAAATAAAAAATCCATGCGAAAGTCAAAGAGAGCAGAGCAACACATTTGGTTGGAAGTTACACGGACATGTTGCTCGAGACAAGGCCGAATGTAATCAAAAAATAGAGTTGATAGTGGCAGGACGTTGTTAGATAGTGACACGCTGTGCTACCTCAGAGTTCAACTGCAGCTTCTAAACACCATAACTTTACACGTGAGTGTCGGTGTTAGGCTTATGACATATCGTTGTGAAGCTAACAGAATGAGCTTTCACTTCCAAGGGGAATTGCCTAATCTGATGAGTCAGAGAAAAAGATATAGCCATTTCAATCCAGACATCTACTTGAAACTCTCCCAAGATACTCTAAAATGGCCTAGAATGCATATACAATACACAAGCTATCTTTGAAGCATTAGTGTGACCAAAAGAAGTTGAAAAACATGTGAACCTAAACTAAAATGCTCTAACAATGCATGTGACATTGTGACTCTGAAAATACACCTAAAACATGTACAAATTACTACTCRTCAAATTTGCAGCCTCCATTATCAACAGAATTTCTAAACCCTTCTAGCTTTCGACTTTTGTGCTTCTTGAGTAATTGAGTGTTAGGTGAAATGCGTAGTTTATTTTCTGGTAGCTGCCGACTAGTTATTTCAGGCAATTTGATCTTTTATTATGTATCCCTCTTCAATTGATGTTTAGTGCATTTCATGTCTACCACGCAGATGAAACTACAGGGTGTGCATGTTGATGAAGAGCAGACTGTTTCAGATCCAGTGCTGTTAGCTGAGGTGAAATAAACAGTCAATAGAATGTGTGTCGTTGTTTACTCTTAATTAATACTCATACTTGCTGCATTATGCACCAATGATAACTTTATGATGGAGGCTATTTTAAACATGGAAATTATACATGGTAAAAGAGTGTGCTATGGGACTTTGTTATATGTGTAGATCAATGTAAGCTGTGATAACTAGACCAGAAAGAACAACCTGATAACCTAATTATTTTCATTTGCAGCCATTTTTTACCCCTTCAGGCTTAAACTGATGTTAAACTTAAAGGCCTGACCATGGTGGTTTAAATTGAATGGAATTTTGGTCAATTTTCTGTTGAGAAAATGGAAAAGTGATAATGCCTTTAGGGTTATAAATCATCAATTTTTTTTGGGTAGTTTTAAGAATGAATGAGAAGAAAAGGTAATACAATTCAGTAAATGACGCTGCTTTAGTAACTGCTGGATCTTCTGTGTATGAGTGTTGTCTCATGTTTTTGCTTGTTTAGTGGATGAGTTTTCCCCTTTAAAAGCCTGTTCAATTCTCCAGTCTCGCATGGTATTTTTACCTTGACAACAAAATTGATAAAAACCTTTCACCAAAATTGCCTTCTATCAGTCAACATAAAGGGTGTAAGGCACAAGTAAAAAACATTGATTGCAAGTTAGAGTGGCAACCTGGCAATGAGAGTGATGTATTTTGGAATCYCAAAGACAAAATATCTGCTATAAATTTGCTTGTCAGTATCGTCACTGTTGTTGAAGGTGATCTATGGTTTCATCARCGTAACTATGTTTGACAATGATTGTCAAATCTATTGGGACAGTATATGGATGTAAAAGATTAAAAAACTAGCTCACCATACCCAAAAGATATTTAGATTTTGGAACCTTGTTGTGATTAGTATCGAAGTACCTTTATGATTGCAAGCTATGCTTTCAAACCTTCTAGGTCATTAGCATTCTTGACTAAGAAGGTAGCTTTTTTATCCTTTCAGATCATGAAATCAGAGAATCTGTTGAAGAAGCTTCGGATTCTCAGGCGTAAAAGCAAATCCAGGCAGAGGTTTAACTTTCTTGCTATAGTTTACATACAGACTGGTCACAAAGATGCTAATATTTGTTACCATATTGTTCCAGGTGCAACGAAAAATGGAAGAGGTCGTCTGAAGCATTTGCAGGAGCAATCAAAAGACAAGAACTGAAGTGGCATTAAATGCCATACGTAGAATGACATACATAAACGTGCAAATGAAGAAATTAAAAGAGGCTTTGATATGTGATACCATGACTTCCTATACTCACAAGTTCATGCCAAATTAAATTGGGTTGGGTTAGGAGAGTACAATTCTGTTAAAGCCTCGTTACATGAAAAAAAAAAAAGGTGGTCTGCCAGATATGTAGTACATCCTTTCGATGTTCTTACTCCGAGTGCTTGCAGTTGAAACAATGAGTTTGAGAAGCTGGCATGGTGGTAATTTAGAAAGCCTAGACATGCTAATTAGCCTAAAATATTACTGGCAATGCATATAAAAGTTGAGAAGAGAATTACTTTCTCTGTTCATTATTCTCTTCATTGTTTGGTATCTACATTGTAAATTGTAAGGTGATAACTTGATTTTTTACAAGGAAATTTCCATCGTTTACGTGGTTCCTTATTCCGTGATTTTTAAGAATACCAATAATGGACCCTCAAACTAATGTTTAATGTTCAATGTAGAATTTCAAACGGAAGACTGTTTAAGGCAACGAACAAGTGTATTGGCTCGGTGATGCCTCGATTTCTAATGTCATTTTTTATTCACTATGTAGTTTTTGGTTACTATATGTGTGAGCCTGAAGAGAGTGTAATTGTAATATTAGATTACTAATTGTGAAAGGAGGAAATAAATAGAAATAACGGTGGAGTAGTATGAAATTGATTGAAAAACTATCTATATTTTATGTATCTAACATCGTTATAAGAGGTAAAATATTGCATAATTGTATCACAAGTAAAAGGTGTTAAAATGGTTATTGTAAGTACTACTAACTAAGTAAATGCAAAGTCAAGACTTGCTAGGAAATATTTTTTTAAACACTATATAATTATCAAACTTGTTGTCTATTTTAATGCATGGCGGAATTTTAGTTGTGAAAGGACACATGGCTTAATGTTATTGAAGAATAAAGAGCCACATAACCCCCATAGAATGTGATAAAAAGCCACGTGACACTCATACATTATGAGGCACCTCTTTTAATAAATTTGTATAGATATCCCCTTAATCAATTAAAGTGAAAGAAAAACATTAAACCACCATCACCCCAATATCATCTTCCATACCAACATTGACAATTAGTCAATAAAAAAATGTTTAACACTTTTACTCTTGATTGTCAATTGAAGATTTATCATGTGTAATATTTTATGCTAGCTGAATGAATTTGGAATGGAGGTATGGGCGACTGGTGGTTTCTTTGGTGTAGGCCTAGGGTTGTAGGGTTACGAAGGGATGTCCTCGAGACATACGAACATGGGAGACAAGTTTTTGAATACTTGTATACARCATAATGTTAATATCATTGACATAAAGGATTGTAGATACTCGAAATCGAATTGAGAAAGTCGTTACCACACTCTTTTTGGGAGCCGCAGAGCCCATTATTATCTCTTGCCAAGTCATACTGCAAGGCAAAGGACTCCRTATCCCCTCAATTAATTAAAGCGGATCCAGGAACCTTGCTTGAAAAGYGTAGCTACCTTTTTATCTTTCTCAAACAAATGATAYGCATGAGTCTCCACATCTTTGTTTATGTGCTAAGTCCAAAGCAAGTGCGCTGACTCAGGGAATATGTCTCTAATAGTCCTCATTAAATCCAACTCAGATCCTTCACTAGGGCTGCAGGGCGACTGTCCTAAGGCTCTGTCCTTTCTAACCAATATCTGTTTCACATTGGTCCCTTTTGTTTTTATCACGTTTCTCTCTTATGGACCTATTTTGTGTGTGACTGTTCGGACTCTGAACATGTGACTGATTTCTTTTATTATGTTTTTGCTTAGTCCAGCTGGTATCAATCATATGTCCATTCTTATCATAGTAGGTGCAAACGTGCATGTCTTTTGCCAACACGTACTTACCTTTCTTGAATTCAGAGATCCAAGTCTCAACTCTTCCCAACCTTTGTGGATGTTGGGAACTAGAACCAGAATACCCTAGTCCAAACCTCTGAGAATTATCAGGTTGTGAGGTTTGGATATTTAGAGAACTCTGAGCATCGAGCAACCTGTCCATCTGTCTCAAGCAATCACTCAKATCATGTTCCTTGGTTTTAAGTTTCTTAATCTAAGCTTCATTAAATTTTGTAGCAATGGCAAAATCCAACTTTGCCCTATGAAGCTCATCCTTAAGTTTTGAAACCAAATCTAAGTCTGGTTCAGTAGTGGTCTCAATGTTTTTGCCTTTTTGTAGTCTGTATATTTCATCTTGAAGATCACAGATTTTAGCTTCATATTCCAAATGTAAAGATTCAATATCAAAATCTTGATTACCTAAAGTAACTTCAGTGTTGATATTTTTGTTTAAATCAAATATTTAAACTGGTAAATCACAAATCTTACCCTCATATTCCAAACACAACTCTTTGACATTAACATTTGCACCACTAGTACTAGCAAAAGAAGCTTTCATATCCACATACTCCTTGAACAATTTTTCAACATCATCAATCATATAATTATGAGCTAAAATTAAATCAGCATGTTCCAGAGTAAAACTTTTCTGTTTAAGCAACTCGAAATTTATTCTTTCAACTTCAGCCTCTTTATGTTTACTAAAACCTATGTCATTGTTTTGATAAAAATTTTCATTTGTGAAATCTGATTGAGGTTTTAGCAACTCAAGTTCTATATTCTTCTGATCCAAACTTATTTCAAGCTTTGAAATTTTTTCTATCGGTTCTGTACAAATAAGTTGAAGTTCCACAGAACAGCATTCGCTTAAGTCTAAATTTCGTGTTGCTTCTCTCAACTTCCTCTTGTTAGGTTTTTAAGCGGCATTTCCTTTAATGTTTTGTTCAATAGCAGATTCTATAAAACTTAATAACTCATCTCTATCACAGTATCTCATTTGTTCTTGCATATCAGAGATAGTTACTTGTTCCTCATCTGAAGAGCTGCTTCCTGCCATGAGACACATGTGTCCTTTCTTTCCAGAACTTGTCTGTCTCTGGTCTACATCTCCAGACATTGTAGTCACACATACAAGAGCCTCGTCTTCCTCGCTTTCACCACCTGAGTCTGAATCGATCTCCCCAAGTAGCAAACATGACTTTTTTGGTTATCTTCCTCTCTCTCTCTCTCTCTCTCTCTCTCTCTCTCTCTCTCTCTCTCTCTCTCTCTCTCTCTCTCTCTCTGTCCTCCTTTGTCATTTTTCCATGCTGGACAATCTTTGGTCATATGTCCAGTTTCACCTCATTTGAAACAACCAATGCTGGTACTGGTCTTCTTTGTGTTGCCCTTGTTCTTCCAAGATTTCCCTTTGTACTGAGATCTGAGACTTCTTTCGAATCTCCTTGCCATAAGACCTATCTCATCTAGATCTTCTTCATTCTCTTCCCCTTTCAGGGTTAGTCCACGACTCGTGGTTGTGATTTCTTCCTTTGAATCAACCAACATCCAATGAGTCATTAAAGACCCAATGAGTTGTTCTACGGTCAAGGTGGATAGATCCTTGGCTTCCTGTATTGTAGTAACCTTGGGTAGCCATTTACCTGTGAAACTTTTAAGATTTTTCTAACCAAATCTTCACTAGTGAAGCTTTTTCCAAGAGATTTCAGTTCATTAATAATAGACATAAAATGAGTAAACATATCCCTTATATTTTCATCTCGGTTCATGTCAAAAGTTTCATATGTAGACATAAGCATATCCACTTTAGATCTCCTAACTTCACTGGTCCCTTCATACGCTAACTCTAGGATTTCCCATATTTCATTAGCAATAGAACATGTTAAAATACGGTTTACCTCATTATTTGCAATACCTTATTGAAGTAGAGACATGGCTTTGACATTCTTTTCGAGAGTTTTTAGATTTGTTGATATGTATTACTCTCCTTCTTCTCTGTACCGTCTGTATTGGCAGCAACCTTCTTTGGACCATTCTTGATTATCATCCAACACTCATAGTCAGAGCCAATGATAAAGTTCTTCATGCAAATCTTCCATCATGGATAATTGGTTCCATTGAACTTGAGCAACCTCGATCCTCCATTTCCATTTGTCAACTCTTGAGTACTCATCTTATCTTCCTTCTTTAGGTGTTACCCTTTCAAGAAGTTAGGCTCTGATACCAATTGAAAGTGCAAGTTATACTCAAGAGGGGGGGGGGTGAATTGAGTATAAAATAAGCAGTAGTAGAAAAAACATCATATAATGCGGGTCATTTGCTGTGGTTGTATAAAAACCGCAGCATATAACTGTTATTTACTGCGGTTTTTATAACAACTGCAATAAATAAGCCATCATAGAGCTAAAAAAATTGAGATTAGAACAAATGTTGCGGTTATATGGTCCAACCGTAGCATATAACGATGTCAAAGCCCAATAACACAACCAATCTAATAAGCCCAATATGCTCGGCCCTTTTTCACGCCTCACTCTCTTTTCACGCACAAAACCCTAACACCCTTAACTCTCATCTCTTTCACCTCTCTCTCCTCTCTCACACCTCTCATATCTCTCACTTCTCTCTCATCTTTCAATCCTCTCATTTGTTTCACTTTTCTCTCCTTTTTCACTTCACATACTTCACAAATCACAATGGATCCTTCATCTCCAACGACAACGCAGCAGAAGCATCATCATACTTTGATTTAGGGTTTTACCGTCGGTGTTATATATTTTGATGTTTTAAATTCCTGTTGTCGGCGTTCGCGGCACTAACACCGTCGTTCTTGCCGTTGAGAAGAAATCTGCTGCCAAGCTCCAAGACACCAGGTTTCCTCTTCTTTTTCATTGATTTAGGGTTTCTGATTGTTTTGTACTTTGATTTAGGGTTTTACCCTTCGTTTTCCGGTAATTAGATTTATTAAGCTCTTTTTGTTTGGCTATTTGATGATTGGTGTTCTGAAAATGTGTTTAGTATAGTAATTTGTTAGCTTCATTTTCATATTTTGTTTCTGTTGATTTTGTTAGCTTTATCTTRGTGATTATGATCCATTTGATTTTACATCYATCAATACAAGTTGCTTTTATTCGAGTATTAATCTCTTGTTATTGTGGCGACTATTTTTTGCCAATTGTACCCCAATATTCAAAGGAAGCAAAAGTTTCAAATTATTTTTTTTTGAATTTTGATGTTTTAAATTCGCGAATTTACGTTATTTTCTTAGAAATTTCGATTCAAGTTTTTAAAACCCGATTTTTAGTTTTTTTTTTTTAAGAAATTTCCAGTTTTTTTTTTCGATTTTGTAATTTAGATCTATAAATAATCAAGCCATGGTTCAAGAATCTTGATGGAATATATATGCAGTATTATTTAGAGAAGAATCTTGATGCAAGCTAAGGCAGAGCTTGAAGAGAAGAATTATTCCAAAGTGAAAGCAAAATCAAAGATGACCAAGGTAGTTTCATGCTGATTAATACAACATCTCTTGACTTAAACTCCCTTTTTTTCCCAGAGTTTTAACTTTTTTTATTAACAGGCTGAGAAGGAGGCTAGGAAGAAACATAAACCAGTACTGTTGGCCTTTCAGCAGGAAAAATCAAAATCAAATGGATTGAAGAATGCGAAGAGGTGGAAATGAGATGTCAGCTTCTTGGTTTTTAAACGAAGTTTCTCTCATCAAGCAATTAATCTCTCTGTTGAGGAGACCTCAAATAAGGGTGTGTGTGAACGACTCTTGATCTTGTACATAGCCACAAGTTGATGGTAAATAGGGTCCTCAGGTTTTCTGTTTTGTGATTCTCAAAGGAAAAAACTCATATCGGAACTTGATACAATCCACTGCAATACATAGTTTAGAACTTGAATTATCTTGCAGATTTTGTAAATAGGCAACGAGTTTATTATTACTACTAGTACTATTTTTATTGTTTGATTTTCCTAAATATTGAACCATTGAAGTTGACAGGTGCATTTGTGCAATATGCAAACTTAGCCTTATGTTTCAAGTTTTCACCAAACCTAGACTCAACCCCAGCTTTGACTCAGGGCATTGTGCCATAATACTAAACTTAGTATACGTATAGTCATTCATCAGGCTTAGTGAATTGGAGCAAGGTGAATTTAGGTATGTTGCTGAAAGTCTCTGAATTTCTAAATTAATGATAATACTGAATATTTCAGAATGCAGTTTTTCAGTTATAAAATCTGATATGGATTTTTTTTTCGATTTTTCTGGTGGCACATTAAGCTTAAGATGATAAAGAAAGGTTTTCAGAGCTTCTGCTAGGCTGAGAATGTAGGAGGTGGGAAAGGTTGGTATGACTGGCGGTTACGATCTACGAATGCTAAAACTATTCCTTTATGGTATTGCTCTCAGACCCTGAAAATATAAAAGACTTTGATGATGCAGATCATGTAATGGCAGTAATATAATGCAAAATTAACTGTGTGAACTTAGAAGTTGCCTTCACTTCCCAACTTGACACTTTGTTTAAATAGAAACACAGTGCTGGTAGTTAAATGTTGCTATAACATACATATTAAGAAAATTGTGCACAAATATGGTTAATTGGTGATGCAGAGGACAATTGCTTCAGTTCATAATATGCTAGCAATTTCTTTAATCAGATTTCTGGTTTTGGGGGAATGATATGCTCTACGCAGTGATACAGTACGATATTTGGCAACGCTTTGAGATGGAACCGCGAAACCCAGAGAAGACAGATGATGTGGAAAAAGAGAATGGATTGTCTTCTCTCAAGTATGTGATGATATTGTTAGAGCTCATTCTTGAAGATGCAAATGGATCTCGAGGCAGTAAATTACATCATATTGTAGAGCTCATTCCTTAAGATATGAACCACTGTTACTGTTAAGAAATTTTAAACGAGGTGATAGCGAGCAGACAAGGAAAGATTTTTCAAAAGAAGCTCCTGCATTAACAGATCTTTAGTTGTAGTTAATTTATTGTAATATTTGATTGTAGTATAATTTTTTGGGTAATTATTTACCTAATCAATATAATATTATATATATATAATAATATATATATATATTATATATATATATATATTATATATTAATATTATATGGTTGGTATAATATGGATTTTTTTTATAAAAAAATTGACTATTTGCTGCGGTTACAAACGCAGCAGAATAGTCCATTTGTTTGCGGTTCAAATCGTGCAAATGTAGCCCTAATTAACCCGCAGCAATGACCTTTTTTTCTAACTAGTGAGTGGGTTGTAAATTTTTCGGTTAATTTAGACCAGTTGGGAAATTCTTATGTATGCCGGAACAATTTCTTAATGTAGAGCGGAAAATAAATTGCGAAAAATAACAACACAAAGATTTAAACGAGGTTCAACTTCTATTAAGTCTAAGTTCCTTCACTCCTCACTCTATTAATCCACTCAGAATAAAAAAGATACACTCGATCTAATTATGCACTATGCACAAAGATTTGTTGTCAACTTCCACTATGGAAGTTCGACCAATCACCAACTATTGGTGTTTAAATGAACTTGATCCCTGACAATATATCCCAAGGAACTAAACTCACATCTGCTCAAATGACAACTCTTTGTCTCTCAAGTACAAATAGCCTTAATACTTAAAAGAGAGTCAAGATTTTAACCTCTAGTGTAGTATTGATCAATGTTAGGTTAAACTTTTGAAGAAGAGAGAGAGAGAGAAGAGGGAGAGAGAGAGAAGGAGAGAGAGAGAGGGACTTTTTGCAAATTTGATTTTACGAAAAAACTCGTGAAAAGGTTTGAGGGTTTCAGTCCAAGCAATAATTCTTAAGTAAAGCGTTTGGCTTGCAATGTTAAATAGAAATATTGGTATGAAGGATATTTTCCTTGGGATAATGGTAAAATCTATGGAGAAAATAAACGTCGACTGATTTTATTTGATCAATAAAATCAGTACCACTTTACCATAAATTATTGCCATATATCTTAAGATATCTTACTTGTACCTTACCTAGCCATCTGTGTATTTTCAAAATCATATTTTGCGCGGAAAATAATACGTTCCAAAATATGGAGTTAAGAAGTATAAAACTTGAAGAGGACTGGTTTGGAACTGTTCCCAAACTCTTCAGTCAACTCAGTTTACTTTGTTAGTTGTATATAATAGTACCAAAGTCACATTATTATATTCAATCTGCTCATCTCATCAAATAACCTTTATAGTGCATTTAAAACATCCAAATACTACTATACATTTGCAGTAAGACCTAAAACTATGTCTCTTAGAATCCTTGGTCTTCTGCGTCTTCACGACTTGGCTTCACAGAGCTTCTTCGCCTTTACATTCATTGAACTTGTAACTTTGTAACTATACATGCAAACAGAAACTTGCCAATAACATATTTAGTTCAATGCGTTGTCATCATTCAAAACTTTAGGGAGGTGGGACTCAAACAAAATGCAACATACATGTCCTAATTTCATGGTCATCTTTCCTAGACTTCATGTATGTATGCAATGCAAGGTGGCCCTTCCGTTTTTTTAGAAAAATATTTTTTTTGTTTTTTATGTTTTGGAAAGGGGCAACCGATTGACAATGAGAATGTATATCATGCACGTGTGATTAGGAGTGTGTGATGTGTACTAACTGACCATGAATTAATATAAGTGACTGTGAATGTGGGTTCAGAACGATGACTAGGGCCCATACAATGTACAAATATGACTACAAGTAAGACTGTGGTCGGTCTGGGTTTTGTCAGAGCGCGTAACCATGTCCTAAGTAGAGCTTTGTCCAAATTTCACCAGTAGAAATTAAGCGATGTATGGCAACAAGTTACATGTGCACATGCGGCATGGGCAGGGATAGGCTTTGTCTTAGCCAATGTGATCCATTAACCATAATGCACCAATGTAGTTTCCCCCCTTAAGGCAATCTAGAGTATAGAACATACCCATATGAGACCAAGGATCTCTTTAATGGCGTGAGCGCTATTGAAGGGTCACATGCAATATGTACAATTCCAAATGAAAAGATCGATGGAATTTACGAGACTTTCATGTCTATCCTTACCTACGGTGACTATTCCTCAGTGAAGTTGCCATTTTTGTAGGCGTCGTGCCCTTATCGAGCCGCTTGTCTACGCGTGATTTCGTCGTGGGATGAGTCCACGTGATCTGCCGCTCGCGCGTGAGTGCGGTGTGGGTGTAGTGTTGTACGTGGTGGAAATCCTCCATAGTGCATATACATGGTTTAATCATGGACGCTGATGAACATTAGTAATCAAATTTAATGGCCCCACTATGTGTCCAGTAACCAAGTCGTGGGTTCGGGGACATGGTAGGGAAAGAATCTTTGGACCCAATCCGCCCACATGTGGCGGCTCTTCGGTTCATTGTATTCTATTCGATCAAATCCATTGAATAATCACAACAACTAAACAAATTTTATCTTAGGAAACGCTCTAGCCTTAGAAATCGTATTAAAAGTGAGTTTTCTTATCCGTCACATATCACTACTAGTCTAATTATTGTGATCACTTCAAATTCAATGCGAATTAATAAGGTGCTTAAGATCTGTTTTCTCCGATGATTATCTGATTTATTGTGGATTTTAAATAATTTCCGGTTTGTTTAAGCATCAAAAAGTGGTCTCAACGCATAAACAAACAAAAATATATATGCGATGATGATCCAATATGCCAATAAAGAAAAACTCAAATATATAAATTAAACTTAGCTTTGTATCTCTATTAACACAAAGAAAAACAAATGTTAGTGTATCAAACACTAACTAAAAAAACACCTTCGTGTCCTCTAAAATGGTCTTATCGTGACTAATTGAAGGGGACGCGATAAGCCACCGCACCATAGGTACTCCACCTATTGCGTCCCTTCCCAAGAGACACGTTTAGGTATCGTATACGCGTCGGCTCAATTGCTAAGGAATGGACCACGTAGCCTTAGGTTAAGATGACCTTAGCTGGGCTAATGTGTCCAAGGTTGTATAATAGAGGGGAACGTTAAGATATCTAACATGTCCACAATAAATAAGACGGGACACGTTAGGTAGGCTAATGTGTCAAACATTCCATAAAGGGGATCAGATACGATACGACCTACGTGTCCCAATATTACATAAGGAGGGAACATTAGATTAGGCTTAACGTGTCAAGCATTACATGAAGTGAGGGACACGGTAGTGTCCACCGTTACATAAGAAGGGACACGTTAGGTACTAATGTGTCAACGTTACGATAAAAAGCGGACACGCTAGGTAGGCTAATATGCCCCAATATTAGGTAGGTGCTACTATGTCCAATGTTAGTAAGAGGGGACACGTTAGGTAGGTGCTAACGTGTTCCAAACTACATAATGGGGGACATCCGGTTAGATATCTATGTGTCTAATGTTACAAAATAGGCGATGCAGTTAAGATATAAATTTATTTTTATCACTAAATTCATAATATTTGTCGTACAATATATAAAAATCAAAATTTTAAATATTATAAAAAAATTCCAATACCATATACTATATATATAAATATATTATTATATATAATAATATATAGTTTATAGTATATATTATATATATATATATTATATATATATTATATATTAATATATATAATTCAATTATCGTTACATAATTTTATTACATAAACAACGGTCAAAATTAGAATTTGAATGATGGATCATTGGTTTCTGGAAAATTATCCTATTGATCTGGAAGTTAACAATAATATATTCCCCAGACAATAAATTTTTTTCGAGTGGTTACATATCTGAAGAGATTCGTGCAAAGGAAGGAGCTTACTCGACATTGGACATTAATTTTGGAGGAATAAACATTCCTGTAATATCTACTGTAGTTTGGCCGAATTAATTGTGGATTTAGATTAATTTGTTAGGATATTTATTAGTTGTTAAAGATATTTATTAATTAGTTAGGATATTAGGATAGAATATCTAGAGTAAGTTAGGGTTTTAAAACCGTTTGGATAATTCCGTGGGTCTTAAAATAGGTCGGTTAGGATATTTCCGTGTGGAAATTAGGATTGTTCGTTGTAATTAAGATTTAGATAATTTTAGGATAATGTTAGTTAAGGATATTTGGATAAGATTCGCTATCTTTTCATAAATCTCTTTAAATAGTTTTTTAGATATTAATTGTATTATAAATAGGTTCGAAATTCTTCCAATAAATTCAGATTATTTTGCGTTTAAAAAATTCTTCTTTGTTTAATTCAGAGAAAACCTTGTGAGTTTTTGTGGTTGGTCCGGACATTCACTTGATTAGCTACTAGGGTCGTTGTTCTTTTTGGGCTGGTTCCACTTGGTGAGTTAAGATTCCTTCGAGTCCTTTAAAGATTCGAAGTTATTTTCAGTTTTCAAATACTTC
>SNQN01008445.1:0-24317 GCA_008642245.1 Bassia scoparia | reverse complement strand
CCCATCTTGATGATTCTTTCCAAACAGTTCTCATGGAAAATGTTGATGAAGAGGATTGGGAGGCTAGGGTATATAAGAAGCTCTTAGAGGAATCTAGTTCACTACCTAATGATGAGCCCATCAAGAAGGTATTGAAACATGGTGAATCTAAGGAGAGTACTACGCCTCCTGAGGTAGAGTTGAAACCCCTTCCTCCTTCATTGAAATATGCATATTTGGGTCCAAATAAAACATTTCTTGTTATTGTTAATGCTGAGCTTGATGACATGCAAATTGAGCAATTGCTCACTATTTTGAGAAAGAATAAAAATGTCATAGGCTACAGCATTGATGATATCAAGGGAATCAACCCTTCATTTTTATGCACAAGATTATTCTTGAGGACGATCATGCTTCTTCTATTGAACCTCAAAGATGACTTAATCTAAATATGATGGAGGTAGTTAAAAAAGAGGTTCGAAAATTGCTTGATGCTGGTATAATCTACCCTATCTCAGATAGTAAGTGGGTTAGCCCAATACAAGTTGTTCCGAAAAAAGGTGGCATGACCGTTGTCAAGAATGACATGGGTGAAGAAATTTCCACTAGAACTGTGACAGGGTGGCGCATGTGTATAGATTATAGAAAACTGAATAAGGYCACCCGAAAAGATCATTTCCCTCTCCCATTTATCGATCAAATGTTGGAAAGGTTGGCAAAGCACTCATTTTTCTGTTACTTGGATGGATTTTCAGGTTTTTTCCAAATTCCARTCCACCCAAGTGATCAGGAAACGACCACTTTCACTTGTCCTTATGACACCTTTGCTTATCGACGGATGCCATTTGGATTGTGTGATGCTCCTGCCACCTTTCAGAGGTGTATGATGGCAATTTTCTCAGGCTTGATTGAAAATATTATGGAAGTTTTATGGGATGATTTCTCAATTTATGGAACATCTTTGTGATAATTGTTTCAAAACTTGAAAAAGGTGTTCATAATGTCAAGAAGCAATTCTTATTCTTATGGGAAAAGTGTCATTTTCATGTTCCAATAAGTTGTAGTTTGGGTCATGTTTGTCTCACGAGGGCATCGAAGTCAAAAAAAAGCTAAGGTAGATGTCATTGACGATTACCACCCCTACTTCTGTGAGCCGTGAGGAGTTGTCTTGGTCATGCGGGTTTATCGCCCCTTTATCAGGACTTCTCTAAAACTTGCTCGAACCTTAACTGAGCTTTTAGCAAGATTGTCCCTTTGTTTCACTAATGCTTGTCTGAAGGCTTTTAACAGCGTAAAATAGGCTCTTAATCGCACCCATACATACAACCACCAGATGGGAATCTACCGTTTGAGAAATATGTGTGATTGCAAGTGACTATGCTATAGTGCTGTGTTTGGTCAAAGGAAGATGGCAAGCTCCATGTCGTCTATTACACAAACAAGACTCCTTGAATGCGGCCCAGATGAACTATCACACCTGAAACGAAGTTATTGCCAGTGGTGTATGCTATGGAGAGTTTCGATCCTATCTCATTGGTCGAAGGTATTCACACTGATCATGCGGCATTTGAAGTATTGATGAGCAAGAAAGAGTTAAGCTCGTTTGATTCGATGATTCTATTGCCTGCAAGATTCGATTTGGAGATTAAGACAAGAAGGGTGCGAAAACGGTTGCGGATCACCTTTCCCGATTGTCCTTGGATGATGAAGCGAGGAGGCTACCTATTGATGGACTCATTTTCCTGATGATCATTTGTTTGCAAATCTGCCTATTGAGCCCTTCGTATGCTGATATAGCTAAAACTTTTGGCAGTGGTACTCATCCCTCATGCTATTCATCACAGTAAAGAAGAATTCTTTAAGGAAAGTGAAGAGAACTTTTGGATTCATTTTCTCTAAAAAGGATGTGCGAGGAATCCATTAGAAGATGCATTCCGAGAGTGAGGTGAGCTATATTGTTTCTCATTGTCATGATTCCTTTATGGGGCCGCCACCATCAAACCAAACAAGACTGTTGCAAAAATCTTAATGCTGTTCTATTAGCCCCACTTTGTTCAAGGATGTTCATCTTTTGTTCAGTCTTGTGATCGTTGTTCAAAGGACTGAAACATCTCAAGGAGGAATGAAATCCTCTAAAACATTCTTGAGGTGAATATTTGAGTGGGATTGATTTTATGAAATGTTCCTTCTTCTCATGGAATAGTACATCTTAGTTGCTGACACAACTACGTTTCGAGTGAGGCTTCGAAGCTATAGCCACTCCTACAATGATGCTCGTTGGTCAAAGTTCTTAAAGAAGACAATTTTCCCTCCGATTTGGAGTGCCACGGAGTTTTGATTAGTGATGAGAACGCACTTTATCAGAAGAAGTTTGAGCTATGTTGAAGAAGTATGAGTAAATGATCGAGTGGACTCTCTTATCACCCGCAAACTCGTGGAAGTTGAGATTGTCTTGAATAGAGACATCAAGACTTCTCTTTAAAAAGAGACGTGTTGCGAGTCAAGGAAAGATTGGTCCATGATGAAACTGAGACTGCACTTTGGGCGTATAGAACTGCTTTCAAAACGCCCATGAACACTCCCTATATAGCTTGTCTATGTTAAAACGCCTGTCATCTCTCGTTGAATTTAGAGCATCGTGCGTATTGGGCATCAAAACCATAAATTTTGATTTGCAAGACGGTGACAGAGATGTTACAACGAAATGAGCTTATGAGATGCGGTAAATGCTTACAAAGTTCAAGGTTTACAAGGAGAAAAACAAAGAATGGCAATGACAAAGGAATTTGAGAAGGAGTTTTAGGAAAGGAGATTTGTTCCTTCTTTATAACTCTAATTGAGTTTATTTTGGGGTAAGCTTCGATACTGGATGGTAAGGACCATTTCGAGTCAAAAGGTTTTTCCTTATGCGTTGACTTTGGAACCTTAAGGTATACTTTCAAGGTGTAAATGGTTGAAGAGTGAATATTACAGACCGGCGATTCCTATTGATATGAGGAGAGGTGACATTACACTTTCTCACCCTTCGGGCTTCATATTGGAAAAGGTGTCAAGCTAGATGACCTTAAACTAGCGCTTCTTGGAGCAACCCAAGTCCATTCCTAACTTTTATTTTCTTTATTTTATTTTTACTCTTTTAGTTCAAAAAATTTTAAACATCAAACCAAAAAAAAATCCAAAATTAATCAATTTGTAGTTAATAGTTTATTATTTTAGTGTTTTTGTTTAATTTCTTATAGTTTTGATATGTGTTGCTTTGTGTAGCTTAGTTCTTTTTTACTGATTTTTCTTTAGTTCATTGAGCAACATTACAATAGAAACAGCTTAGTTCCGCAGGAGTGCTGGCAATGCCATTCAAGCAACAGCTGTGCGGCAAGTCAAAATTTTCAAGCAACAAACAATTGGCAAATTAGTTTACGCAGCAACCCGGTTGTGGCAAAAGCCCAAATACCACATCCTGGTTGTGGTGTTTACTGTAATACAACATCCAACAAAAAAAAGAGAAAAACAGAAATAAAAAAGGAAACTGACCGTAAAACAACAGTARCRAAACAATAGCAAAGCAACAACAGCCTCTCATCCCTCTCCTCTGCTCCAGCCTCCCTGTTCGCCACCGACCTGCCACCGCCGAGCAGCCACCAGCAACAACCACCAACAGCGCAGCAGCCAGCAAAAAAAAAAGAAAAAAAGGGGTTTCGAACCCTCTCCTCTGCGCTGCCACCAGCCACCGCCGCTGCGCCACCTTCCCTCCGGTAATCCTCTGTCGCGCCACCACCTGCAGCCCTTTGCCATCCAACAGCAGCCCATGTGCCACTGCTTCTTGGTAATTAAAAAAAACCCCTTACTTTGTAAATTGAAATTAGGGTTTTGATTTTTATTGTTGATGAGTAATTTGAGATTTATTACCTGAGCTTTTGGAGAATCTTTGGACGAATTTTCTGGGTAATACTCCTTTGCTTGAATTGGATTGAGTTAGTTGACATTGTTTGGCTTGAGCTTTTGTGCGTGAATGATTGTCTTGGATTTTCTTGGATGTGAACTTGTGATTTCTGACTTGAGTTGGTGTGACTTGAGATTATATCTTATTTTATTCATCYTCTTATGGCGCGCACTCCAAGTGTTCGACAAAATAAAGCGGTCTCATGTTCTACTTTTAGGGCCAAGTCTACTTCTGTTTGCCTTGATTTTGTGAGTATCTATTTTCCTTGATTTTGTGCTTTATTGCTTTGATATTGCATTGTGGACATTGCAAATTTCAAGTGTGGGGAAGGGATATTACACCTTTGTATATACTATTCTATTTTCTTCAAAAATAAATAAATAAAAATAAAAAAATTGGAAAAAAAAACACAAAAATGTCTCCTAATTCTTCAAAGCAAAGTGAATGTATGGTTTTATCTCGACCTTGGATTCTTGAGATTGGATTTAAGTTTTGTGTGCTTGGCTTGATTAACTTAAGGGGTTTGCTTTTCACTCATAGCAATCGGACTTTTCATTCTCTCACTGTTGGGTACCCAAGGTGSTGAGCCTTTTAGGCCAAGCTGGGTGTAGCCCAACCTATGACGAGGTCTTGATTTGTGACATTTGATCTTTTAACCAAGTGAGATGAGAGTTGATTTCTAGAGCCCCTAAGCACTTCAAAATCATAAACACAGTTGAGGGTCTAGCATATGTCGTTGTTGAGCAATTTGCGTACTCATGGTTTTCCGAGGTTTTGACCGAACCGATTTAGGGGATGATGAAGGCATTCATTTGGGGGAGGTTTGGGAACACAAAAATTTTATTTTTCATTAACCTATTTTGTTTTTTTTCCTTTCAATAAAATTGGGTTTTTKTTTTGGTTTTCATTAACATTTGCAACCCATTTGAGCTTCCACTTCTTGTTAGGCTACTCTATGAGCCTTAGCCAAATTTTGTTTGATTCACCCTTAGTGTCAAGTGAAATAGTGTTACGCTTTGTAAAGTGTTAAGTTTTCAATGTTGATAAGTGGTTGAGTTTTGTTTAGTGCATTTGTTTGGAGCTTAAACCCCTTGTATATATAAGTTCAAAAAATTCAAAAAAAAAAATCCAAAAAAAAATTGGAAAAACAAAAAATTCCAAAAAGTTAGTGTTAAAGGTAGAAAAGCAAGAGGGTTTGTATATAGTTGTATGTGCCATTATTTGTATTTAGTGATTGAGTTTTGGGAAGCAATTTTCCCTTGGTTTGTTTTGACTTGGCTCTTGTTTTGACAAAGCTCACTTGACTAGGAAGAGCCCAACAGCCAAATTTCTTCTCCTACCTACCTTAAGCCTAACATTACAACCCATAAGTCCTTCTAACTCTAGATGTTGAGTCGGTATCAATGAGGAAGTGCGTACTATGTTTCTTGAGACATGTGCTAGAATTGCTTATTACACTCACTTTGATTTATCTTTGAGCTCTCCTATTCGAGCTATGAGAGCCACATTGTCTTGTGCCTTTGGAGTTGGGGAGGGTTTTGGTAAGGAGTGAGGGATGTTTAGTCACGATTGATTGGCCCTCAAACGCTCATTTGTGATCACTTTTCGGGGGTGAAGCATGACTTTCTTATTCCTTGGCATGATAGTTGAGTGCACACTAGCGTCCTTGTAATCTCATTTTTGATCCTTGGTTGAAAATGTGGAGTGAAACCTTTGCTTTGATTGGATTATAGTTGGGGTTTAATCTCTTTGGAAACCCTCACGAGAGCACACTCGTCCTCCTAAGCATTAGGAGTTAAATGGCTTGTTTCATTTACGCTAAAAGTGATCGTGATTCCTACGACTGAGTATAGGTTTTATTGCTTTCCTAGATTATTTTTTCTTGTTTTGCTTTCTTTTCTCGAGACGAGCAAAATTAAGTGCTAGTATTATGATAACACCATTTTATACTCATATTTCTATGCTAAATTTGTGTGTTTTCATCTTTCTTTTCCCATATTTTCAACCTTTTTAGAGCTATTATACTTTAATATTTGCATTGCTCTTCTCGGTTTGTTTTGCTTTTATTTTGTAGGTTTTAGGTGCTTTTCTAGGATTATTGGAGATGCATGTAGAGCTTAATCAGATGTTGATCAAAGAACGAGTGATTCAAGATGCTTATATTGGCGAAAAAGCTCACAAAGAATGCTCATGAAGCTCCCCCGCAACCTGGTTGTGGAAATCACCTAGTTTGCCACAAGCTGGTTGCGGCCACTTGATTTTTGATGAGTTTTGGAGTACAGCAGCCCGCTCTTGCAACCTAGTTTCGCCTTTCTTTGATGTAGAAAACTATTCATATCCTAGCATCTAAATAGGTTTTTACATAGAGTTTTCATTCTATTCTTTTACATACTTTCAACATTAGTTTTTGGTGATATAAGAAGCTCTCTCTCCTTGTTTGAGCAAAACTCCAAATTTGGTACCGTAACATTGATTTGGCAATTTCATCAATTCAAGTATATTTTTCTTACTCTATTCTCTTTTATTGTAGTAATCATGCTTTCTTTGAAATTAGTTTTGTTTATTACACAATGATGTGTGAGTAGTTTTCTTAATCCAGGGTTATGCTAAACCCTAGCCATGATTGATTTTTGAGAAATTAGTAAAATCTCCAATTTAATGTTGATTGTTTCATGCTTAATTGATTGTTCTTATGCCAATACTAGATTAGGATAATTGGTATTGTATTGAATTCATTGTTTTTATCACAAGGGAATTGTTTTTACAACGAATTTGATTATTTCAATTAAGAACATGAAGTTCTCCACGGGAGTGGGTAGATGAATTGTTGGAAAATTAGGGTTTGGCGATCAATGTCTCTAATTTGCATGATTCCACGGGAGTAGGCTTTGATTGCCAATTAGAGAAGCCATTAGATACTCGGGAGAAGTTTGTGGTATTTTATAGGTTACCATTTTTCTCTTAAACAATTAATTAATTAAATTGGGTATGAATTGCTTTGTGTCAATTATGCTAGGGTGATGCTTAACTCTACGTGTTTTTAATCATTGAATTTTAATCGCACTATTTCCTTTTTTTAGTTAATGGGGCTAAATATAAATAAGAAGATGCCTAGCTCAGCTAGGGCTTATAGAGTCATACATGCCAATTAACATTACCAGAGTCTCCTAACAAGCTATCCGCTGTTCAAAATATCCTAGCTTACAAAGTTCAGCATAGGTTAAGTTCAATGCACTGTTAGTAACACAATTAAAATCCCTATTAGGAGTGTGGTGCAAAACCAAAAAATTATCTAAGTCCACATGATTAGCTAGCATAGTCTTTGCCAAAGCATCAGCTCCCTGAGTCTGCCATCTGCTGGCCTTTTGAAGAACCTGCACCTGAGCCTCTTGCAGTAGACCCCTGCAAACAGTTGTGAGATGAGCATATCTATCAATATACTTTGCCTTATTAGTAATATTATCCACTGCCACCTTAGAATCGGAGAAGATAACACAATGAGACCAATTGTTCCTAATGATCCATAACAAAGAAAGGTGCAAAGCTCTCATTTCAGCCACATTAGAATCCCCAGCTCTGGAGCAGCCAGCCAAACCTTCCTTCCAAGTGCCCTCCCTATCACAATAGATCACACCTAATCCCCCCAGACAAGTATGTTGGTTAAAAGCAGCATCAATGAAGATGATGTAGTGGGCAGTAAGAGGGTTGAAGATAACATAGTCTAAATGAGTGGGGTTAGGGTTGGTGTGTTGGGTCTGATTAAACTCTTTAGCCAGGTGCAAGGTCTGTGCCCAAAAAGGGTTGATGTGGAGATCCTTATGGTCAAAAATCCATTTGTTCCTCCTAATCCAGATTTTCCAAGTGATGAAGCCAAATAAGGTGGGCCAAGGGACCTAAAAGGCATTATCTTTGGTGGAAAGGTGGTTTTGCAACCAAGACTCAATGTGGTTCGAGGGAGATACTGGGGGTGTGGGAACTAAATTCCACACCTGGTGGGCTTTGGGCAGTCCCTGAGGATGTGTATTGGGGTCTCTGGGGTCCCAAGATAGGCATTTGTGTGTGAAATACCTCTCCTGAAAAGCTGAGCCTTGGTGGGTAAGGAATCCCAAGTGCAATGCCAAAGGAACATTTGGATTTTAAAAGGGCAAGGGGTGTTCCAGAGAAGCAGCCAATCAAAGGAAGGGATATGGTGATTGTGAAGATTTTCCCAACATTGTCTATACTAGAGGGGGCTGTCAAAGGAGTCTCCCTTTGCCAACCAACATACCAATCTATCCTAACCCTGGTTTGGCATGCAGTTGAGAATCCATAGCCTAATCTCGGATGGGAGGTCAATTGTTAGGAGATCTAAGTTCCAGGAGCCTTGGATAAAGATAGACTCAACTCTCCTCTCAGACTCAGTTWTGGACAAAGGCCCAGAGACACAACCCCTAAGCTTCCCAAAAGGTGTCCAGATATCCTCCCAAAAAAGAATGTTCCTCCCATTCCCCACTACCCAGCATGAAGATCTTTCAAATTTATCCCAAGTCCTTCCTAGGTTTTGCCAGATGTGTGAGCTTCTATGGAAAGGTAGAGGAGCACTCCTGTTGTTTATGTACTTTGCCTGAAGGAACCTAGTGGCCAGATTATCAGAAGAATGTAGYTTCCAAGCTAGCTTTGTTAGGGCTATATCATTAAGTAGTTTCAGATCCTTGACTCCTAGGCCACCTAAATCCTTTGGGCCTGTGATTTTTGCCCAAGACACAAGAGGAAGACCCCTATGACMTGTCCTCTTACCCCAGTAGAAATTCCTTATGGTTCTCTCTAGGTCTAGAGTGATGCTGGTAGGTAACTGGATACACTGCATGGAATAGTAAGGTATAGAGGTTAGAACAAAATTAATTAAGGTCACCCTACCAGCTTTATTGAGGAACTTAGTCTTCTAAGAGGAGAGTTTAGACTGGACCTTTTGAAGAAGGTGAAGAAGTTGGTTTCTAGTAGGTCTCTTGTCTGTGAGTGGGAAACCCAAGTAAAGACCTAAGTCCTGATGAATAGGCATGTTCAATGTCTCTGAAATAGTGWTAGCTAATGGTTGAGGATTATTTTTTGAGAAATACACTCTACTCTTACTGTGATTGACTCTAAGACCTGAAGCAGAGGAGAAGGAGGAGAGAGTTTGGATGATAGCTTGACAGGTATTAATAGTGKCTTCACCAAAAAGTAGGATGTCATCAGCAAAAAGGAGATGAGAAATGGAGTATCTCTGTCTGGTCAAGGAGAAGGGATTCCAGGAGGACTGTGAACAAGCTTCATTAATAAGATCAGTAAGGTGATCCATGCAAAGGATAAAAAGATATGGTGAGAGAGGGTCACCCTGCCTTAGACCTCTAGTAGGGTTAAAAAACTCAGTTGGCTTACCATTATTCACTAAGACTACAGAGGAGACAGAAGTGACACAGCTCATGATTAGGTTGCAAGTGCGTTTATTAAAACCCTTATTAATTAGAACCTTATAAATGAAACTCCACTCAAGCCTATCATAAGCTTTTTCTAAGTCAATACTCAAGGCCATCCAGCCACTCCTACCCTTCCTAGTTTTAATCGAGTGCAGGATTTCAATTGCAACTAGGTAGTTCAGATCAGTCCCCCTACCAAGTAGGAAGCTACTCTGGTTGGGAGAGATTAGGTCATTGAGTAAAGGTCTTATCCGATGCACCAAGAGTTTAGACAGAATCTTATAAGTAGTATTGCAAAGGYTAATTGCTCTGAACTGCTTAATACTCTCAAGGTTATCCACTTTTGGAATCAAGCTGATAAAGGTCTGATTAAGGGTTGGAGGGACCTCACCTTACTCCATAATATCAGAAATGTAAGTGGTGACATCCCTTCCTAGTTAATTCCAATATTTTTGAAAGAACATAGGGTGGAAGCCATCCACACCAGGTGCTTTTAGGGCTCCCATACTGAAGACAACCCTTCTAACCTCAAAGAAGGAAGGCTGATAAGAGACATTGGTATCTCCAAAGGAAGTGTCAAATCTAGGTACACTGTTCTTATTAGTAGAGAGGAGGTCATGGAAGAAACCTTGGATATGCAGAGTAATATCCTGAGGCTGGGAGAGTTCCAAACCTACATCGTTTACTAGACTGGTAATCCTATTTCTCTTCCTTTTAATTCTAACAGCCTGGTGAAAAAAACTAGAGTTCCTGTCCCCCCCTTTAAGCCAATCTTCTCTGGATCTAACTCTCCAATAAAGTTCTTCCTTGTTTAGCACCTCATCAAGCTCCTGGCTCAGCAAGAGTTCAAGGTCCCACAGATACGCATTATGAGGAGAGGATTCTAAGGCTTGTTGGATACCCTTGAGTCTCGCCATTAGTCTCTTCTTCTRGTGAGAGAAGTTTGGGCAATTAGTATGGCTCCAATCTTTTATTTTTGTAGAAAGGGCAAGAAGTTTCTTTGGTAGTRGGTAAGGAGCCACTGACCAAGAAGAGGAGAGAAGGGCATTGAAGGAAGGTTCAAGATACCAAGATGGTTCAAGCCTAAAGAATTTGTGTCCTCTATGCGAGAAGGGGGTAGGTGTTACAGTGGAGAGGAGGATTGGGGAGTGATCCGAAGAATGTCTGGAGAGATTGGTGACCTGAGTGTGCGGCCAAGTCTCTAACCATTTCCCATTAACCATGGCTCTGTCCAGCTTACACTGGATGGGTCTCCTTTTGGATTTATTTGTCCAGGTGAAACGAAGGCCCGAACTTCCCAAATCAATAAGTCCAGCAGAGGTAATACAAGAATTGAAGGCATTAGACCGGGACAGATTAACCGGTCTCCCCCCCAATTTTTCCGTTTGGTTTCTCACCTCATTAAAATCCCCAATGACCAACCAAGGCAGGTTGATATCCACAGATATATCAACTAATTCAGACCAARTAACTTTCCTTCTACGAAACCTAGGACTAGCATAAATTCCAGAAAAAATAAAGGAGGAGTTGGAATCCTTTACCTAGACCACCCCATGCAATGAGTGGAGATCCTTGCCCACGGGAGTGAAACTCACCCTGGTTGAATCCCACAACAGCAGCAGACCACCAGAGAAACCCCATGGCTCCGCGTAGTCCCACTCATCAAAAGGAAGAGAGTCACTAATAGCTTTGGTATTAACAGCTGAAGTTCTGGTTTCAGTGATGAGAAGCATCCCAGGATTGTGATGCTCGATGATGTGGAGGACATGCTTTTTGAAACTTGGGCGGGCAATGCCTCGTGCATTCCAAGCTACATTATACGTATCARCAGGTAGTGGTTGGGTTGCAAGATTCCCCTGAATCTCCCTCTGAGCTAATGATTTCATGCTCTTCCACTTCTTCTTGGCAGTAGGGAATCGAATGACAAGACRAAGAGTGACTGTTGAAGTCAGTATCCACTCCTCTTTCTTGTTACACTCCATGCTCAAGTTGAGCTTCCTCGTATGTTCGACTATCCTGAATAGGTAGAACGAGTTGGAGAAGTTGCTGCAAAMCACTGTTGTAGCCTCTRAGGTCAACAAATAAATTTGCCTCGATGGAGRCAATATCGGCTGYGGATCCAGTAAGAACAATACATCGTCCTCCATGTGAAGAGTCTCGTCTGTGTCAGGGAGACTCTTGAGCCAAGTTTCGAAGTGTTTTRCTGCAATTGGAAAGGATCCTCGCAGATCTTCGAGGTTCGGAATATGTGCCGGTACAAAAGGTTCCCTCCGTCCGCAGTCATCACCAGATCCAAGTATGGGAGATCCACAGCTCTGGGGTTCAGCATGAACTTCCGGATCATATGCTTCGGAACCCAGATTCTCCCTATCATAGTCTGAGCATAGAATAGCCACTTCATCGGATCCACTTCGATGTGGGTCCAGACCGGCCTCTCGTTGCCTGATAGGTTCGGTGGTGCTGTCAGAGGAYATTTRATGAAGATGGTTCTGTTTGAGGAAATAGGGGGTCTCTTGTAAAAGGCTGGGTGTGGAGGAGGAGAGTTTGGAGGAGATGGTGTTTGTGGTGGTGTTGTTTCTAGGGAGGAGTTTGCATAGGCCATGTTTGTGGTGGGCTGTTGAGCGAAAGGTGAAAGTGAATCTAGGATTTGAAGTGAGAAAGAGATGGAATGAAGCTAAAAGAGGAAAGATGTTTGGATAGGGTAATGCCAAGTCAGCAAGGAAATCTGGAATAGCTAAAGATGCAATCTTTGGCTTATCCACAACACGAGTGAAGCACGTGTTAGTTATTACATTAGTACAGCACGTGATAGGGAGATTACATGTGCTACTATTAAGTAGCCAAGAGTTGACTGATGCATCCTCTTTTGACTTTGAATGCAAATTAGTCCCAGGTGCCCCGCACGTGATGCCATTTGAATTTTGAAATTGATAGTTTTCCCGCTTCTGGACTACATTTGAGGCCACCAGTTGTTCCTCCACCGTCGACGGTGCAGGCCTTTGCAAGTCTCCACCCTGAATTGCTTTCCAAAGTTGTTGCGATTTCACAGTTTTCCGTTTTTCWTTTCTTTTCACCWTTTTCTGCTTGTTCTTCTTTTGTCGCCTTGATTCCTTTGGCTGTAGCCATGGTTGAGGGGGCTCAAGTTCGTGTGCTTGGTTCACCGGAGGTGTTGGGGGCCTCTGAGTAGGATCAACATTATTCCCACACATAGACCGGCCCAGAGTGTGGTCCGTTGTAGCAGTCTTGCCATCCTCATCTCCCTTATGCACTGAGCGTTGTGATACCAGAGGGCAGCAATGGCCAAACGTTCCACAAACTTTGCACCATTTGGGCACCTCTTCCCAATGTAATGGTTGATCAATATTTACCAGACACAGTGAGCTGGGCAACGGTTTGGCCACATCAACCAATAACCGGATTCAGGCAAAGCGATACCGGTCCCTATGGGCTCCTGTTAGATYTGCGTGGAGGAAGTTTCCTAGCTTGTTGCCTATTAATTTTAACACCTCAATCGAATGGAACTCAACCGGTAGTTTTGGAAGGGAGACCCAAACAAGAACTAACGATAAGCAAGCATTTGATGGTCTGAAACCATGTGTCCATAGTTGAATTGCAACAAATCTCCCATTGATAAACCATGGGTGAGCAAGTGCTTTCGCTCTAACCGCCTCTGAGTCCGGTGAAAGGACATAGAAACCTTTCCCAATCGCAGACAATGATGGTGTCTTTGCCAATTTCCACAGCTTCTGGATCGATTTGGAAAGGTACTCGAAGGAGAATGAACCTCCCACGACTTTGAGTATCAGCGACTTTGCCCATTTAGCAGTTATTGAGCTGTAGAGCTCATATGGTAAATCCACATGAATGGTGGTAGAGAGGGAAAGAAGAGAATTGGTAGGTGAGGAAAGCGGTGTGGTAGAAGGAGTGGCTGGGACGGATGAAGGAGRCGYGGGGACAGGGGATGAAAGACAAGTGGTGGTGGCTGAGGAAAAGGGGGAAGAAACTATCGATGAGTAGGACTTACCGGAGATGGTAGTTGCAGTTTGGTTGTCCGCCGGGGTGGTCGTCGGTAAAGAACTCTACTCCGTAGATGAGATCACACTCTGTTTGCTGAACGCTCTCTCGCTCTCGCTCTCTCTCTCTCTCTCTAACATTTTTAGCAAATGAAACTTTATTTAAGTAAAAAATTCTCACTATTTCCTTTTGTGTTGATTAGTTTTAGCATAGTTAATCAATCTCAACTTACTCTAAATTATTACTTGCTTAGCATAAATTAGAATCAAAATTGGCCACTTTGAACCATTTAGTCTTTTGGGATTCGACCCTTACTTGCCAGACTACATAGTTAGGAGGAAAAGTTAGGTTATTTTTGTTAGGTGCGCGACACGCCTATCATCTTATATATTGGTCTCAACTCTTGAATTCTTTCAATAATGTGGGATTTAACATCATCACAAGACTTTGCCTTGATTTCAATGTGCGACAACAATTACACTCACTTGTGAGTTATTCATGGGCTCAACAATGTATCTATTATCTAGTAAGCGCCTCTCTAAACTTTCTCTCTCTAAAACATCCTTTCAAAATCCCCATAACATAAAWATGTTTTGGGCTGACATAGATGAAAAATTCCACGGTAGTCCCCAAATCTCCATATTAATTTATTGTTTATATAGTTTTTTTTAGTAGAATTTGAGTCAATAAGTAAGTCTCTCGTTAAGGGAGTTATCAGTCCTCTTTTAGAGGTTTTATTTGTTCTACTTTTAGGGTTGTTTTGTGGTATTGTTTTTGTTTTTAAGTTTGAAGAAGTAGGCAAGATGATGATGGTTCAAGAAGAAATAATATATGRTACATATTCTCTATTCATGGCAACTATAGCACATGTTATGAAGATCTCCACCCGTAAAGATGCACTGACATTGAAGTTAAAGAAGAATTTCATTAAGTTCATCCAGCCTCCAGGAATTTCTCTTGAGTATGATTTTATTTAGTTGTATTGATTATAAAATTTGGTTTCGTATTTTAGATTTTGTTGATTCATGTATAGTATACATATCCGATATAGATGTCGTATGGTTTATTATGAATGAAATTCATTCTTCCGGTAAAAAAAAATGTTACTAAGTAGAGACGTCGTATATCTATATCCAGAGACCAGAGTCCTTTGTTTTCATAGTTGGAGCTTCTATCTTTCCATTTTCGAATATTAGATTCCGTACATTCTAATAGAATTTTCCAAAGTTTAGGAATCTATACTAGGTACGTTCACTTCAACTCATTAGTTACCTTATATGAAATTCATTTAACTTAACTAATAAGTATACTAGTATTTAGTACGTGTTTTTTAAAATTGATATTTATTTTTTGTACTTATTGAAAGTTATTAATATTTATATATATGCTTATCTTATTAAATAAGTATTTAAAATAAGTTAAATATAACATGAATATTATTTCTAATTCTATTCGCCTGCATGCAATTGCATAAGCACAAACTATTGAATTTAACGGTTAAAAAATTGTATCTGCATGCATAAAATGTAAGTTATGAAACCAAAAAAGAAAGTACTCTATCCGCACTATATTAATTTCAAATATTTAACATTTTTCTTTTTTTTTACCTTGTCAAATCTTTACAATAATATGTAACGGACAAAAAATTTTCTCAGTAATGTGTTAACTGGAACAATTAGATATTTTTCATCTTTACTTGATCCACAATTATTAGTTGTCATGAAACAGGCTTCACCTATAAAAGGACCATGAACCATGATACTCCCTCCGATTTCTAATGTTTCGTGCATTTACTATTTGAGGGGAACAATTAGGAATAATGCATTRTAATGTGAGTAGTATCAAAAAGTAGGAGAGAGGTCAGAGAGTGTGTATAAAGGGGGAAAGTATGGAAAAGTAGGGGTAAGTAAGTGAATGTGTGATTAAAAGGTAGAAGGGAGAGTGTTCCAAAATGAAATAAAGCACAATGCATAGAACATTAAAATCGTCCAAATGACGAAATTGCACATAACATTAAAAATCGAAACGAGTACGTTAATTGGGTAGTTTTGTTAAGCATTAGTACAACTTATAACTTACAACACATGGTCACATACTCACATGGCTATTAAATAAAAGACGTAGTACTTCATCCTATAAAAGTGTTATGTTACTTCAGTTAAATTGACACATCCATGAAATAATTGAACTATACGAAATACGAATTAATTGCAAGGACTTCTAATTGGCAACATGCTTGATTTTTGATTGCATTCAGTGTGACAAACTGATGACAAAAATGTCGTCCCTCATAATTGTTTTATTATTACGAAGTATTATTAAATGTACACCATACACGATTACAAACGAACAAAATCTTATCTTAGGGATTTGAACAGTAAGGGTAAAGGGAAACCCCATCAAACACTGGAGGCAAAGTTCGACCCCTGGGCTACTGGGTTAGGCCTTGAGAGTCGACAGATAATGTCAATTGCACTAAACCTCCACATACAATGATTAGTAACTTTGATTGTTTATTCAAACAAATAAAAGGAGGAGATACAAGCACTATAGATAACTAGCTCATTAAGGACGGCACACATGAATAGTGGGTCTAAATCCTGTCCTAAAACAACTAAAGAATGATATAGGAAGGAAAGATCTAGAATAATGTTATTTGATCGGCAATTGGGTGTCAATAATTATTGCATGTAACACACTTTATAACTTACTAGATAATTTTCGAGCAAATGCTATGTTTACCTATAATTTTTAAGATATGTGTGGAGTAGTATTTTAACATAAAATATTTTTGCACCCTAAATAAACATAAATATTTTTATTAGTTTTTAAAATTAAATTATTCAAAATTTAGATTATATTTATGGCAAAAAATTCTAATCATAGATTAATTAATCATGTTTGATAGTTTAAAAATGAAAATAAAGCATAATTCATATCTTAATTTACTCTTTAGTCATTTATTGTTTGGATGTTTTTTATATAATCATTTATTAGATAAAGTTATGAGAGAATTTTGGGAGGGAAAAAGAAAATGGTGGAGATTGATTTAGTAATATAACTAGATAATATCCGTGCGATGCACGATTTTTAGATTGATAGAATAATAGAAATATGTAGTATGAGATTTTCTCGTAGAGGTTATTTGAAATTGTGTATCATTATGTTAAACTTTTCAAAAGAAGTAAAAATAACATTGTAACTTAATAAATTTCTATTTCCTTTTTTGCAATATAAAATAAAATAAAATAATAAACATGCGCCTTGCCATTTTTTTATATTATTTTGTTTTGCAAATTGATTATAACTATTAACCCACTAGTTTTATTTAAAACATAATTGTGGAATGATTACAGTTGGAAGTGGAAACCATGGGATGAAGTTCAAAAAAGGTACTCCGTATGAAAAATCTATATTATTTACATAAGTGTTTTTCTAATAATTTTTTCCAATTAATTACGTATGTGTTAAGGAAATACAATAAATAAAATTAAATAATGAGTGAAAATTAATGACTTCTGAAAAATACATACTCCAGTATATAAAGTTTTAAAAGGCTCATGCGAAATTGGAGCTATGAGGCTTGGGAAGATGTTATTAGCATTGACTTTATTTATGGGAAATAATTAAAATAAATAAATACATACTAAAAACAAAAAAAAAATAATCAATGCAAAAAGGTTTGAGAGGGAAATTGATAGGATTTTGGGAGGGAAAATTTACCTAGTGGGGTTTGCTTTAGTAGTACTACTAGTTTTTTTAGCACGCAATGCGAGCTTGGCGGTTTAAATTTATCTTAATAGTAAATAATAATATGTGTGAAAAGTATTTGGCTACTAAGTGGTTGACTATAATTTTTTTTTCTACTTTGTACTTACTAATAGATAAATTAGTAAGTTAATCACCAAGTTTATTTATTTACTATTTATACCAAATAAATTTTTTATTTTTCTTTTAATAATAAGGAAAGTACTTCATACCCCGTATTATGAACAAAATATGAAAGTACATGGATTACRAAATATGAATATTTCTAAATTTATTTTACACAAAAAGTCGGTAAACGTCGGTCGCCGCTATGTTGGTCGGTGAGTTAGATTTACCGACCGACAAACGATTGGTAAATAATTACCGACTGTGCACCGACCGATCAACGGTCGGTATTGTTAGATCAGTACACGTGACCACGAGTCAGATTACCGAGAGAAAAGCAATCGAAATCGACAAATTACCGACCGTCTATGTGGTCGATTAATTGATTAACATTTATTTTTGAATATTAAAATCTAGTTTACCGACAAATGAAAGTTGATATATAGTTGGCCGACATTACTTTAGTCCAACTTTCACCGCTTTCAATAAACAAAAGTTGTTCACCCATTTCACAACTTTCACATCAAATAATAAAACAACAAGCCAAAAACAAAATATGAATAAAAATCAAATCAAATTAAATTATTAAATAACATGGAATAATACATTGATATGAAAAAATATTACACTTGAAAAAATTACAATACACAAATACTATTTTACAAAATTCCAATGGCAATATTCCTTTATTTTACATAACTCAACCCTAGAATCAACTACATCCACCTTCGAATTTGATAGATCTTTTACCTTCAAGTGACAAAAAAAATCAGAAATAAAATAAAACAAACAAATCAGAAATAAAAAAAACAAAAAAATATATAAAAAAACGAAATCTGTAGAAAAGAAGAAAAAAATGAAATTAAAAATCAGAAAAAATGAAATTAAAAACCCTAAAAAAGAGAACAAAAAACAAATAGAAATGAAAGATAGATCTAAAATTGAAAGAAAATAAAACCCAATATAAATGTAAAACCCTAGATCTAAATTACAAAAAACGAGCTCCAAACTGAATAAAGGAAAAAGAAATATAAAAATGAATTAAAAAGGGAAAATAATCAAACTAGAAATATGAAATCAAAAACGAAATAAAAAAGGAAAAAACAAAATTAAAAATCGAATTAAATAAAGCAATACAAAGCAAATAATACGAATTAATACTAAAAAAACAGAACAAAAAAAGGAAAAATGAAATAAAAAATAAAAATGAAATCAAACAATGACATCAAAAAAAATAAAAAAATCAAAAAACGAAATAAAAAGTTGAAATAACGAAATTAAAAAGACAAATATCAAAAATTTATAACTAAAAATCTCAATATTTTGAAATATTATAGATCCAAGGAAAAAATTAGGAAGAAACCCAAAAAAATAAAATTAGGAAAGAAAAAAGAAAAATAAAACAAGAGTAAGAAAAATAAARAACTTGCCTTAGAGTTGCGAAATTAAAGGGAGGCGTGAAGAGGAGGTGTCGTAGGGAGGTGCGGCGGGGAGTCATCATTGAAAGGCAGAGATGAGAGGAGTCGAGTCGTGTGGTTGGGAGTCGTAGTGGTAAGGCGATGTTGAATAGTCGGTTGAGATGAGAGGAGATAAGAGGAGTGAGAAATTAAGAGATGAGTGGAGATAAGAGGAGAGAGAAAATAACAGATGATGAGAGGAATTAAGATAGAAAGAGAGAGAGAGAGTGAATGGTGCAAATGTGTGTGTGTGTGTGTGTGTGTGTGTGTGAGAGAGAGAGAGAGAGAGAGAGAGAGAGAGAGTTGAATGGATGTAGCCAAATAAGGGTCAAAGCAGTGGACCACTAGTCGTGGGACTTTGAGAATCGCACATTTATATATGGTAAAATACATTTACCGACCGTCTTAGGCGGTCGGTACAATCAAAGTGGAAAAGTCAACAACATTTAAGGATTTATCAGCCGCTAGTGGTTGGTAAATCAAGTAATTATCGACCGTCTTGAGSTTCGGTCGGTATTTATCAACCGTCACCCACTGTCAAAACGGTCGGTAAATTTTTACCGACTATCACCGACCTTTTGTGTGGTCGGTGATTTTTTCAACAGTTGGTGTCAGTCGGTAATTATTGACTACATTTAAGTCGGTCGGAAATTTCGATCGGTCGAGAGCTAATTTCTTGTTGTGTTGGATTATGTCATAATAAACAATCGGGGAAGTGGTTTAGAATAACTTGATTGCATTTTGCAAGGAAGTGTTGATGGGGTCAACTTCAACTAGGAATATCTCTCAAACTGCTAGGAGTTTTTAGGTGATTTAAGTTTGAGGTGAAAGCTTGTTCAAAGATCTTTCCAATGGTAGGTCATACTCTTGATTTGGTGGAGTAACGAACACACTTTCTCTTGGAGCTCCTTCATGTGTTTGATTGTCGCCTTTAGGACCGTTGTTTTGTCAATTTGTAATTAAACAATGCATATACACCAATATGTTTGTACAATCATGCATTAACCRTTGTGTTTTTTTCATAGATAACTGAAATTAAACTGATAATAACTATATAAGGAAAAATTGATCACAACTACCYTTGAAGTTTTTGTTTCTTCAAAATAACAACATACTAAGTTTCAAAACTTTGCGAACCTTCTTTGGGCCATTAATGGGTATTTCAAGTAAAATTATAGCTTGGATAAAGAGCATACCTTCTTGAGGCCAAGAACAATGGCTGAAAGAGCAATGAACCTCTGGCTAATCATCTCACGCCGCTTCCTCTCTGCAATGACGTGATGTTACACTTGACTAGGCCTTTTTTCCCCCTCTTTGCAACCCTACTTCCTGCTTGATGTTTTCCACTTTTTTTGACACATGTTTGATCATTATCATTTGCAACTTCATCACCAAGCTTATTTGGACTTAGCTCCCCTTGGATTGCTTCAAAATGTTGATTATCCATGCCCGAAATGTTATTTGCATTATCAATGTCATCGTGGTTGTTTTCGTATAAATTATTGTTAATGTAGGTGTTGTTTTCAATGGTATTATCTTCTCTTAATACAGTAGCAAGCTCATGAAATGTTGTCTGTATCATTTTTTTAGGTGGTATTAAGAGGACTGACTAGATACAAAAGGATCTTGATCAATTTCCATCTCTAAACCCTTTATCAAATTAGGACAAATATCATATAATAAAAGTGTTTTAAAAAATTAGAAATATAATTATTGRACGTTTCATCTCTCATAATGAATTCATGAAATTTTAATTGGAAACACCTATTGTTGAGTCGAATATAGAATGTATATCCTTTCCGCCTTATATATATCCACATTAAAGAAGTCAATGCAGGTGTCKAATTAGATGAATCCTTCATTCCTTCCTCAAATTGGGACATGATTCATAAATTGAATGTAAAAGTAAGTTAACAAAGAGCTACTAGCTCTAATACACATCTTATTTAGTAGATTTTGCATTACATCGGATCCATTTCAGTAGTGAAATGTCCGATCTATGTATAGTTATGATTATAGAAGTATGTAGGTAATTAATCTCGATTGGTTTCTTGCTGTTGGCGATGGATCTTATTTCCCCTCCCCGTAGTGATATCAAGTCATGTAGCRGATGTATCATACTATCATGTATTCATGTGTGGTAGTGGAAACCTTCTTTGGTGAAGGATAGATACAATATTATTGACAATATTGATCGAATATCTTACTTTAATTTGWGTGTATTTGTTTTGGCCTAGCCTTTTATGGTATGATCTCTAAAAAAACTAAGATTGGATATAATACTAAGGGTCTATTCTTTTCACTTAATTTTAAATTACTAGAAATTATTTGAGCTTATTTTCTAATAGAATAAACTTTAATTGAGATAAAATTAGCTAAATGAAACATACCCAAAACTAGTATAAATTATCTTTTCTTTTTTTTAAAAAAAAATAAATTTAAAAGAGATTTTTAAAATAGAGTATCAAATGGGGAAAATTAAAGATCTTACACATCGTGACTGTTTGAGACCTAACATTTGTCCAATCTATGCGAGAAAACAGCTAAACTTAATTTTTAATTTTTTGTAATTTTTTATTTTTGTTCTTTTTCTCGGGGTTAAATATTGACATAAATACATACCCGTCAAAAAAATATAATGGCATAAACAAATTAAGTGAAAGAAGGGCTAACGCCCCAATAAAACAACAAATTATTTTTGTTCATTGATCCATCATTTTTTTCCCTTTTGAAAATCCAAAAATGAATAAAAACTATAAATTCACCAAAATTGTCTGCAAATTTAATTGTGTAAAAAAATCACAATCAACAAATTTATGTGAAGTTGACGTGTTTTTTTTTAAAAAAAAAAAAATCGTGCATCATATGTGATTTTGTTATCTTGGATGATTTTTTTCATTATAGAAACTTGCAATTACTTTATTACTCCCAACCAATTTACAATCTTTTCTTGTATGCACGGGTCAATCTCAGCCTTAATGAATTTAAATTAAAATTTAACAAAAATAAAAAATTGTACTGTCCTTTTGTTTTCATCTCAAGTATTGCCAATTGGACATAAATATAAAACAAGTTATAAATGATATTGCATGCGTATGAAAAATTCAACTAAATACTAAGTACATTATAGTGATTTTCTCTTCTTAGCATACTAAACAAGTTACCAATGAAAACATTTATAACTAACTCTAATACAATTAGAATGACACAATAATTTGATTAACAAAATTAGAAGAAAAATGTAAAACCCGAGTTTTGATAAACTTCATTGGGCCTCCCACAAGCCCACACACAAGGTGAGTATAACTGTATAACCATRCATAAACTTGGCGAGGTTCCATTATAAAACCAATTGGTAAAATAAGAATAATTGTTTATAGAAACATAAATGTAACAAGAATTGACGATCATTAGTGATTGCCAAAAAAAGGTTTAACCAAAGACAAAGATCATGAACAGTAAAAGGTAGACCTGATAAATAATAATGATTGGCAAATCCAAACACAAAACTAGAACGAGCAACCTACGGCATAGCCAAATCATAGCCAAGATTTGGCTACCTAGCAATTATATTGTCATGTGAATGCGACATTCACGTAGGAAAAAAAACATACACCATGCACTTGGCCCAAATATACAACATGCACTTGGCCCAAATATACAAGAATCAAAAGTAACGAAAGGGATTGCTCATTTTGTCAAGTTCCTTTCCAATGCCTTCAATAATTGGTACTAAGTCTTTTTTGGTGTTCATAGGAGGAACACACAATGCAACACTGTCTTGAGATAAGAGTGATTAATAGCGTAATTTGATRTMWATGTTTATTACAACGATGTTCGTATGTTTGTATTTTTATCCAAATTCAAACACAAAATTAGAACGAACAACTTACGGCATAGCCACCTACAATTATACAATAAAAAAACATGCACTTGCTCAAATATATAACAATACAAGAATCTTAAGTTATGAAAGGGATTACTCATTTTGTCAAGTTCAATACCAATGCCTTCAATAATTGGTACTAAATCTTTTTTTGGTGTTCATAGCGCCACGACAATCTTCAGTGATATAGACGAGGTTAACCTTAATTCTTAGACTAATTGGGTACTAAAGTCTAATGAAGTTATACACGAAGTATATATCTTTAGCAAGTGTGGCATAAGGTTTTTCTTGCGTTTTTTTTTATGCTACAAGTACAAGTAGATATTTACGATGCGGGAAGGGATATAAGGATTTTAACCCTTAACCATAAAGATCAAAGGAAAAAATTGGAGCTACTACTTCAAACCCCTTCCTCAACAAGTGAGGCTTAATGATAGCGTTAGTGAACTTATATTACGATTATACTATTATATTACTATATATATATATATATATATATATATATATATATTATATATATATATATATATATATATATAATGTGTGTTCTATTCATTTTATTAGACCTTAATTTATCTTAACTTTACCAATTTCCAATGAAAATAAACATAGGAATCGATTTGAATTATTGTTTTAATTTTTCATGATAACCTTATTTAAACTTGGTCGTAACTTGTAACCCCTAATAATCATTGTATTGTCAATTTGTCATATGCGAGGCCTTGCCTTACTTTTCAAAAAAGGTGTTTCATTTTTCTAAATGTTTCTTACGACTTATAAGCTATCACGATTCAAGACAAATGTATAGAGGACAAATCACAAATCTATTATTGATTGATAGATCAAAAACTTCGGCTGCTTCATCTTTTATTAATCAAAGTATAATTGTCATAATCAAATTATTTTACTTTACTTTATTTTATTTTTGTCAGAATTCAGAAGTGATTGTAACACGTGATTGTTGAGATACTGTTAATAACATAATACGGGTTAGGATCCTCTAGAGTTCTTTGAGAATTTTAGGGATAAATTTCCATACATTTAGTGTAGTTTTCTTATTTTTATTTAGCATGGTCCTATCAATTGCATTTATTGACAACCATTGGATATTTTTCAATGGTCTAGATTAAGGAAATCTACCCTTAAAATTCTCTAGAAGATCCTAACACACATAATACTGTGATGGTGTTATTTAAACTGAGCATAAGTCTTATTGTAACACAGTAATGGTGAACTACTCCACATTAATACAGTGTAAGTAGTATGGTCTTTTGACCCTGCTTATTTTTTTWAAAAAATATCATATTTTATTATAAATTTTAGGTTTAGGTAAATTTTTCTTCTAAAATTTGAGCAAGTGAACTCACTAAAATTTATCAAATGAATCTTTCAACTCATTATATATTAATTAAAGCATAATTGTCACAATCAAATTATTTTACTTTATTTTATTTTATTTTTGACAGAACTTAGTTTGTAACACATGATTGTTGAGATAATGTTAATAACATAATACTGTGATGGTGTTATATAAACTGAGCACAAGTCTGWTTGTAACACAGTAATGGTGAACTACTCCGGGTTTGGATCCTCTAAAGATGAACTTTATAGAGTTCAACAAATCTAAGCCATTTACTATAAATCAATGACTAATATTGATCTTGTATATATTTCAAAATTAAAAATAAAAGTATAATAAAAAATAATTAAAAACTCTCACTTTCAGAATTCTA
>SNQN01008444.1:0-29131 GCA_008642245.1 Bassia scoparia | reverse complement strand
AATCGGTCTGATCTAAAACATAGCCTGAGGCACTCCACCTGAACTCGTATAAGTTGATATTGTATTAAGTTGCGAACACACGTCTATAGGAAGAACACTAACAAGCTCTTGTTCTTTCAGCTTGCTATCTGCATCAGCTCTCTCCGCTACCCTTGATTGCATCCAGCAAAATACACCCAAACTATGTAACTGGGTGCTCCTGTGTACATAGCCGTCAAAAACAAACATATACTCTCTAGCATTGATTTTTTTCAATCGGCCCAAAAAATGTGTTTAGTATAGGCAGGCACCCACATCTCACATTCTTGAAATAGCCCTGACATATTACAAGTGCCAAAAAACTAATTGTTAATAAAGCTATAAAAAAAAGAAGATAGAGGCTAACATTCTACATATATGACAGTAATCGGAGCAATTGCTATAAGTGTCATTAATTGTTTAATGGTCAAATGACATACTATAAGTAACCCATAACTTGAGGCACGAATCTCAACTAAATTGATTTCATTTGTAATCTTAGTAATTGGCAAAAACATTTAAACAACATGAAAATATGCTGCCATAATATTAAACCACATGGGACTATGCTTCTAAACTATTAAACAGTTGGAATGAACTCATATCATGGTGAGGCAACTCATTCAAATTACAATTGCACAAAGTTAAAGAGTTACAAAATACTTTTATTTGTATAAATTAATTATAATCCTGGATTCTGCGAGGACTAATCGGTAATCCTCAGCTCGCGATTATGTTCATGATAAGTTTCCTTGAAATTAGCAGTACAGTACAATACCATTAACAACTAGCACTACAAAGAAGATTCCAAAAGTATAGTTACAGAGACTCAAAGAAAATTCCAAACAGTATATTACTTAGCATGCATTTAAAGAGTACCAACACGAACTCTTTACTCTTTTTTACTCTCAAACCGCATACTTTTATCAACTTTGACTAATTAAGAACACTAACACCGTGCTCACTGATCAATTAAATAAAACATAGATCAACTAAATAAAGATAAAAAAATTAAAACAAAAAGGATTACTCAACATATTTAAACATAAGATAAAATGTCAGAGATAGTACCATTAAGCCATTCATTCCCTCTAATTTGTATTGCTAATAACGGCACACCATTCACGCTCGAATCCTTCGGAGTTAGGCTGTCATATATTGCAGCGTGCAATTTCACTTTAAATCCTTGTACTAATCAAAACTAAGGTACTTCTTGATTTCTGCAATATGTGCCATAGCACCACCTGTGGCATGTCTCCGGCATAACATTAGCTAAAGCCTTTCGCATAGCAGCACACTGGTCAGTCAAAATTGCTCCAGGCAATACATCTTCCATACAAGACAGCCAATACTAATAACCACTCAAGTCTCTGTATCCTCATGCGACAATAGGGCACATCCAAACAACGTCGTCTGACCGTGGTGATTCACCCCAACAAATATGGCAAAGGGCAACTTATAAAGTTCAAATGTAAGTGGATCGAAACACACAACATCGAAAACTCCAAATACGCACCTGTAGCTGCCGCCCTCAGCGTATAGCGGCGCGCGGCTTGGTACTACATCGAGGTGCTTATGCGTGGCTTGAGCCACGGAATCCGCACGTGATGCGTTGTAGTGTTTCGAATGGGGGGAGTCCCACCGTCCTAGATAGTTATTCACGGACGCCGAAACGTTGGTGCCAAATCAATGCCCCACGTCCAATCAAGTAACCAGTCGTGGTTCGGGGACATGGTACGAATCAGATTGTAACCAATTCGCCCGCATGTGCGCCTCTATCGGCTCATATTAATCCATTAATCATGATTATTGAATGCACATAACTTACGTTTTTTAGCACCTTAGAAACGAACTAACCCTAGAATTACTATGGAAGTGTTACTATTATTCGCAAGCGACTACCTAACCTAAAATTGTGACATTGATTAATCATGTTAAAACGGTCAAAACAGGTTGTCCATAGTTAATCTAATTTAAAGTGATTCACATAATCCGTCTTGTTTAGCAAAAGCATATACAAAACTATACAACAACAAATGACAATATGAAATATGCAATAAGATGAAGTGCATAAACTTCAAAGTATATGCAACTCATCTACCCTAAATCTGCAAAGAAAAACAAAGTTAGTTCGCAAAACGCAATGAACGAATCCTTCGCCTTGAATCGCTACATGAAAACAAAGAAAAAAATTGTTAGTCCTTGATATAATGCAAGCGCAATGGATCTTTCCTTCAATTGCATACAAGAGAAAGAATAGTTAGTATGACAATGAAAAATAATAATGAAATGAAAACCAAAAACCAATAAAAACCTTGAAAACGAAATAAAAAAAACTACATATTTACAATGAACGATTAAAAGTGAGTTTCTACATAGCTTAGTTATATAAAAAACTCATAACAATGTTAGTCAATATTAAAAGAAATGAGAGATTATTGGTGAATAATCTCAGAATCAACCTTTATATCGCTTATTGATTTCAAAAGAATCGATGCTTTGAACTAAAAACGAAAGTATAATGTTTTTTGAGTGTTTTCGAGAGAGAGAGAGTATGCAGTATAGAGATCGAGTGAGAGTGTGAAAGCGTGCCTCGGACTGAGCAAGGCAAGAGTGTATTTATAGGCAAGAGGCAAATTCGAGCAAATAACCTGCGTATATACGCGTATAGGCGTCTATACGCCTGCTTCTGCGTATATACGCTCGTATACAGCGTATATACGCTGCCTGCTTCCATAAACTTTTTTGAAAATTCGTGTATGTATATTGAGCTATATAGCTCCGTTGAGCGTATATACGCTCCTGATGAGCGTATATACGCTCAACACTTGCGTATATACGCTCGATATTTCGTATATATTTTCCAAAAACTCGAAATATTTTGATTTCCTCCGATTTTATTCGTGATTCCCTTATTCAACGTACCTAGACACCCTTGCTCTCAAGCAAGGAGTTCTAGAAATGTTCTAGAAGGTTCCACGTATTTCCGGAGTATTTTTCTAATTATTCACGTATTTCGCATTCTGCGTATTTAAATCATTGCAAAATTCATAAAATCAAGAAAAATCAGAAAATAAAATTTAAAAATACTGGATTCAAAAAATTACGGACATGATGAACATCAAAAAGCATGAGAATCGCTTTGAAAACCTTTTGAAAACCTTGAAAACCTTTGAAAAAACCGAAAGAAAGTATTTTGCTTGCCTTTACCTATTGCTCAATATTTCCGATACGACTCGCGTATTTCCAACTTTTAAATTCAAAGCATCTTTTCTGTTCGAAACAAACGCGAGACGCGGTATGTTTCATCAGGATTACTCATTGGGGAACAACATTCAGGTGTCTACAGAAGCCCCACTTTGACTGAGTCTGAAGAGACGATAGTCTCGTAAGACGAAAGTCAAAGTATCGATTCGGGACGAGAGCAACTCAAGACGTTCTGCGACCCTGGATTACTCTGTACGCCGGTACCTGCAAAACAAATGTTAGTTTTACCTGTTACCGTCCCATGCGGTTTGTGCCCTCGGAAGCGCCTGGGTAGACAAGTTTCTGGTTATGTTCATGAGCATGTGATAGAAGACATTGTTTGGTTTCGGTGCAAGAAAACTCGTAAGGACATTCCAACTCAGAAGTCGAGAGATTATGTTGTGACTTATGACTCTCAGTCGGGGATGCTTGGTGTGATTCTAAACATTTTGAGTCGCATGRAATAATGTGTCGGCATCTAATTCATGTTTTTTCAACCCATAAAGTGGAGAATCTGAATGAATAATTCATACTCYGAAGGWGGTGTAAGGATGTGGAAAGGGAGTATATGAAAATCAAGGTTAACTTTAGTGATGCTGAGCAGAACGATGTGATTGGGAGAGAACATGTCGYTGATAAGGAGTTCGAGCCACTAYGAACAAAGGCGGGAGAGTGTGGAAAACTTGAGTTACATTGTTAGCGTCATTAGGGAGTGCCTTGCGAAGTTGAACAATGACGATGCTGGGAATAAGAATGACTTGAAGGACACTACCCCTCCCCTTGCTAAGAATAAGAAGTGGGGCATAGAGGTTAGCCCGGATTTAGTTAAGAAATCGTGTCAGACACCAGCTAYTCCCAATGTTCARGAGAGTGTAGGGGAAATCCGTACTCCATGTATATTGTCCTTGATGTTAATGCGAATCARGATTCGACGAAGGGAACATCCAACGGTGAAACTAGTAACACAAGYAGTTTGATTAAAGATCCACCTATCCTAAAGAAGGCTAAGCACCGGCCTACTGATTCAAGGTATAAGCCTGTCGAAGAGGTGAAGAATAATCCTAAAGGCAAGGGGAAAGSAAAGGGGAAAAACAAGGGCAAGGTAATTTTCTCTCTTTCTCTGATGTTGTTGGCTGTGAGTTATGTAATTGTGGTATGAAATAGTTAACAGTGTTATAGTTCCTTAATAGCCATATTATTGTGATATTGTTTCATTGTTTGCAGGGTGAGGATGGAGTAGATATTGAGCAAGCGATTGACAATTACATCCGGAGATAAATACCCTTCAGAGCGATTCCGTGGAATAACTACAACACTAATCAACAACAAAGCCACCCCGGTGTCCTGTTCCATAGCGGTAGTTTGGCTGTCAACATTACCAATCCTTCTGCATTTGGTGTTCCATATCCTTACCCTAATTTTAATCAACCTAAACCTGATGTTGGTGCAACTTCTAATAAACTCTCAATGTGGAAAATCCTAAAGTTGGGCCTTATTATGCTTCTTCGCGGACCATAAGCATAGGCAAGCAGTCTTTGGATTTAAATGTAGCACATGATAGGTCACAATTTGTTAATGGGCCTACGAAGTTCAGAACTTTGGGTGGCATTTCCATTTCCCAATCACAAGAGGCCCGTAATAACAACAATTCATTTAGGCTTGTCAATGAGTTGTGCAAAGGAATTGGGCCACCAAACCAAAGCAGGACTGATTTTGATTCCACAAGTAGGCATGATTTGGACCTCAATAGTGTCCAGTATTTCATGAGGCCTTATTAACTAGTTAATCCAAGATTGTACGTGTGTGATGTGGCACGTAAAGCCACGTGTCAACTTAGGAGTAGTTACGAGAACCAACATGGCCCAAGATCCATGCACGTGTCAGGAGTCAAATGGCTCTTGATCGGTGTACATTCAGCCGGAAACCGGACGCATTCCGTAAATTAAACCTCTTAAGCAAGCAAAACGGATGAATCTACGCTTAGGATGGTACAAGTGTCATACATCCAAGCCTCAAGGTACAAGGCGAAAGCTTAAAAATACCCTTGAGAGGCCTCATATTTGACAATTTTTTCATACACTTGAGAGCATTTATTTCATACTTAAGCAAATATAGAAGTTCTTCTCTCTAACATCTCTCTACATTCAATTGCATTTATTACTTTCCTCCTTCCTTTACTTACTTAGGCATCGGAGGGGAGATAATCCGAAAAGGATTATTCTCCTTCTTGCAGGTCCTAAGGAGCTTTGAGGAACTTGAAGTGCCAAGCCATCTCCAAGTTCCAACCCAAGGTCAGCTCCCTCGAAGTAACATTGACGGGAAGCCTCCACTTCTCTCAACCCTGCAGTAGAGGAAATCTTGTAGTTTACCAAGCGAAGACTTGCTACAACATTTGGCGCCGTCTGTGGGGAGGCGATTAGAAATGGCTTAAGGATGATCAAACCAAACAAGGAAGGAACACTCCTCCATCCTCTTAGAAAGAAAGCACCACCAAATGGAGAGAACCATCCTGATCACTCCGTCTCCAAGCTGTGGAAGATTTGGGTACTTGCGTGGAACTGAGCTCTCCCTCCAAGACTTGGATGGACGCTATGTTGCACGTGAGATGCTAAGGAAGAAATAGGCACGGGAGTGTCTGAGATAATGGATCGTTTTGCTGAACAGCAAGACATGAAGGCACAACTTCAAGCCTCAAAGAAGAGAATGCACGCTTGAAAGCCTGCGTGAAGAAAGACCAAGGCCGATGGTAATGAAGACTCTGCTAAGACTCAGGCCATAGAATATAGCACTCTCGTGGTGCCCAGTCTTAAGACTACAAAGATCAAGAACCCATCCCAGAGAACAAGGAAAGAATGTTGAGACTCAGATCGTTCCTATCGAAAGAGAGAAGAGTCAGGTTAGGAATACCGCAATACTCCAAAGCCTCTTTCCATTTCCCCAAGGAATCAATCAACGATAGGTCCTTATCACTTTAATAATGATGGCGATGATGAATTGTCCACCAAGAGCCGTGAGTCCGAAGATGTTCGGGCACTCACTGAAAGAAAGAAGTCTGAGCGTGAAGCTTCTGCGATGGATGTCAGGGCTATCATCCAGAGAAGAAAAGAGCAAGCTGAGAGCCAGGATGTTAGGAGGATTCTTGAAAGAAAGAAGGCTGAGAAAGCTTAAGCAGCGACTCATGATGATGAACACTCCTTGATGGGATTACCCCTTGTGTACTGATCCCTCACATCGTTCTTCTCAGAACACATGGACATACACACCACTCCACCAGTCATCATACAGAACACCATCAAAACCAAGAACCAGAGGTTTGTTCCCATCGAAGTGGGGTTATCACCGAAGCAGTGCTAACCAAAACGTAGGACTCGAGTTTCCGTCCAAGGAGGAGGGGAGGTTGCAAGGACTTCCTTTCACCGATAAGAGTCCTTTCTCTGCTTCTATTTTGACGGCAACCCAGTCTCAGAAAATTAAGTTCCCTTCCATCGATGCTTATGATGGAACCACCGATCCAGATGATCACTTGGCGATGTATAAACATCTCATGCTAACCACACAAGCAGACGGGCAACATGGTGTAAATATTTCCCGGTTACCCTCAAAGGGTTAGCCTAAAGGTGGTTTAGCGGCCTTCCAACAGGTTCCATTCATAACTTCAATGAACTAGCCGTCCTTTTTACTCATCATTTCATGGCGCATCGCAAGAACAAAAAGCAGCTTACTTTTGGAAGAATTCAACAACGACCCAATGAAAGTTTACGAAGCTACGTCAAACCGCTTCAATAATGAGACACTCCAGATCCCGGATTTGCCAGACCGAGTGATCCTAGATAACTTCTATCGGGAATTGGATGAGGACAACCCCTTCAAATTCCAAATGGTAAGGCAAAGGGTACAAGATTTGAATGAAATGATGAGGGAGGCGGAAGCATGGATACATGCTGAGGAAGTCTGCGCCATCAAAAAGGCCAGACATTTTAGGCCATTTTCGGCGGTTTTTGGCATTTTTCGCTCCTAACTTGTCACATTTCTATCCATTACTAGCTTTCAAACCTTACACACGTCCTATTAGACACTATTATTCTTGCTAAGGGTTGATTGAGTCGGTTAGAATGACACAAGACCATTTTACGCAAAAACTTGACATTTTAGGCCATTTTTGGGCCTTTTTTGGTATTTTTCGCTCCTAACTTGCCACATTTCTATCCATTACTAAATTTCAAACCTTACACACGTCCTAATAGACACTATTATGCTTGCTAGGGGTTGATTGCGTCGGTTAGAACGATACAAGAAAATTTTACGCAAAAACTTGACATTTTAGGTTATTTTCGACGTTTTTTGGCATTTTCGCTCCTAACTTGTCACATTTCTATCCATTACTAGATTTAAAACCTTACACACGTCCTATTAGCCACTATTATGCTTACTAAGGAYTGATTGAGTCAGTTAGAATGACACAAGACCATTTTACGCAAAAAGTTGACGTTTCAGGACATTTTTCGGCGTTTTTTGGCATTTTCGCTCCTAACTTGTCATATTTCTATCCATTACTAGATTTCAAACCTTACACACGTCCTATTAGACACAATTATTCTTGGTAGGGGTTGATTGCGTCGGTTAGAAGGACACAAGACCATTTTATGCAAAAAAAACTTGACATTTTAGGCCATTTTAGGCGTTTTTGGGCATTTTTCGCTCCTAACTTGTCACATTTCTATCCATTACTAGATTTCAAAACTTAGACACGTCCTATTAGACACTATTATTCTTGCTAGGGGTTGATTAAGTCGGTTAGAACGACACAATACCATTTTACGCACAAACTTGACATTTTAGGCCATTTTGGGCGTTTTTTTGCTTGCCTTGCTCTTCGAAGCTGGTAGATCCCGAATTCAATGAAAAATAAAAACAAACAATTAGAATGGAATACAATATATTAAAGGGAATTGAATAAAAGTCCAATAACATATCATTGATAAATCAAAAGCCTAACTCATCATTTATTATAACTCAAAAGGCATTATACGATTTCAAAGTGCATTGTGTATGCAATGATGGGTCCTTGGGTCCTTATCACTCCAACCTAACCCATTCTTAAATGTCTCCCCTCACTGGTAAATGCATGCCATGTTTTCAACTCTAAGGAAATTTCGRCAKAATCTCCCCATGGTTCTCCAAGTACACGATGTAAAAAATTATATACATATGTACCCAGAGAACTTTAAGGGAAATGAGAAGCCGAAATCGTCCTTAGAATTGAAAACAAGATGCGCATTTACATCCTATGTAGTGAGTGAGACACATTCAAGAACAGTCCCAAAACGAGGACTATTCAGGACTTACTCCTAATGAGGGTAAGCCTTGAACGGGTATTTAGGCCAATAATGCATATCAATTAATTCAATTGCACACTTATATACACTAGCCGTTACACAGCGCGCGATGCCTCGAACGGGCTGCTAAACGAAAGTGTGATCAAGGTAATATGTTCATGCAAATCTAGTAGATAGTTGATATTTTCCCGGCGTAAGTTATAATGTAAGTCTGACTAAGATGTGTTTACCTAGATTTAAGTGACCGTTGTCTTAGATAACCAAATTAAGAAAATAAAACAAATGATAGCATTTGAGTTAGATGGTTTGCTACAAATACATTACTAAAAACATAGCTTCTCTGAATTATTTAGACCATAGCAGTAAACTAATAGGCCAAATGTTTTCGATCATTTAGGCCACCAAAATAAATGCAAACCATGGAATATGCATATTGTCTAAAAACATGGCTACTCAAAKGATATGCTTCGGATGACCCTAGAGAGCATCCGATCAGAAGTAACACTGGCTGTGGGCCCTATTTGAAGAAAGATGTCCTTTGCAGCCAAGTCGCGAAGGTGCTCGATCAGCTCGGCTTGATTGTCCGGATCATTCTAATAAGTGGTGTAACAGAAAGTCAGTAGCTATTTTGAAAGCGACAATATGGGTCTCAAAAAAAAAATTAAAGACTGGATGCTGTGGTGTCGTAGTAACGTTACCTACAGAGCGGGAGGCTTCATTCATATATTGCCACCATATTAAAACACAAAAAATTAAATTAAATTTACCCTACTTTATATCATTCAAATATATTCTTGAAAAAATCAATGATTGCAAATTAGAACAAATTTGAAACATACCGTAAACCCTTTCTGCAATCTCCTGCAAACCATCAGGAGGAATTCGAAGGCTTCCAARACTCAAACTCAGGGACCTTCTTTAACTTTGACCTATATTGTTCAATTCCACTCTCATCAACTTATTTGATCCAATCAAAATTAAACACGGAACCTTCAACCCTTTATTATTCCTCTATGACACTGGAAAATAATTACTGTAGAAAAAATAAGGAAAAGCTTTAAAAAAAATGAACTGGAACACCCAAAATATAGAAATCATAGTTTAATCACTACAAACAAAGACCACAAAACCAAAGAAAAAAAACCTAAATCGCCCTAAAACAATACCAAAACAACAATTTATCAGGAAAAAATCTCATCAATCTAAGCTAACAAACAACAACTAAAAATTTAAAACTAATTCGATCAAAAATAGTATAAAAATACATTTCGATTAAAAACAGAATAAAAATTGATTTGCCTAAGAAGACGAATGCACAATCAACTGAGTGAGCTTGTGTTTGTTACATCTTAATTACACAAATATATTCATGGATCTCAAATAGGAGCTCATAAACATGAAACAAAAATGAGATAATAAAACTCAATGAGGTTCATCGTACATGGATCATAATTCTGAAATAGTTTGCAGAGTTATTTTTTTTCTTTTCTTTTTAAGTTGCTGGTATTAATGCTAGTGTCACATACTCACATGCCTTGCACATATTCTACAAGTACTTAAAGCAATAAAACTAAATCAAAAGTTATCCTTATATAATCTAATTCCCCACAAGGGATTGTCGCTTCTTTTTTTTATTATTGATCTTCATTTCAAATTATGTTGTGTCAGATATGAGAAGTAAACCATGCACCAAATGCAATGTACAACAAATAAAGCTCCTGGAATGATATTCCCATTCTGAGTTATGCAATTTATCAGGTCACTTGCCTAAATACATTTTTGGTTCCACTGTGCAATGCATTATTTCAATCAACATTCACATGATATTTATTCAGCGTAAATGAACTTTTTCCACATTTTTTTACAGCGGAACTAACAAGAGTCATATGCAAAACACAAACACACAAAATATAACTTCAATGGCTAACTAAACGCAGGCTGATGTAGTGCATACTGTCGAGATAATTAGAAGAAGAAGAAAAAAATCAACAAAGACACAGTGAACAGTGGACATACAAGCATTCGTCGGTTCTTCTGCCAGTGTTAAAGTTTTCTGTTGAGTACGTCTTTGTGTTTGTAGAACTATCATCAGTTGTGAAGCTTTTACTACCTTCAAAATCCTTCTTCTCCAGGGACTACAGTCTAACGGTTTACAAAGTCCAAAGTACGACAGTCTCAAGTGCCTAAACTTTATTAAGGAGCAAGTTTCAGGTTTAATGTCTCTACAAACATGCATAAAATAAATTGATCGTACACCATTTAATAATACAAGGTCAATATAAAATTCCAGATTCACTCAGAAAATGTATGAGTATATGTCACAACCTATGAATGTATGTTATGTTTGTGATTCAATGGCTAAAACTGTCTCTGCAACATAAAATCTGCTTCCATCCTCAGTCAATGTGTCCTTCCTCATAAGTAAAGTCATCATATCACCACCGGAATACTCCATTGATGAGATACAATACTCCTCATCTTGAAATGAACAATATAGCTTAACATGCAATTACTATCAAACTTCTGCAACAAGATTATTCTTTCAGCTTTTACATGTTCAACCACAATTAGACGGCAATAGACGTAAAAGAAGTGGATTCACGTAAATGTGTAAGATTTTCATTTCATCTACCAGCCTAAAGTTGTGATATGCACAAGCCTTATAATTTTACTAAGATCTATATGTCCACTGAAAAATTTACAAGGAAAAAAGTTGATCATTTTTGCTTTAGTAATTTGGTGCCAGAATGTCCACCTTACTATTTGAGCATAAAAATAAGGTCTGTAGTACCATGTTGGATGTGGTTTTCATAAGTAATTAAAGTATCCCTACACTGTTAGGATTTATAAGTACAATCATAAGTATTTACACTAAACTAAACAATCAATTAAATTTATACAATAAATGGATGCTTGGCATGCATATAGGAAATCACGTCTTCTTTACCAAGGTTATCAATTTGCTGTGAATTCTCACTTGGTATTTCTCGTAGAAGAACAAAATAATTCCTTCGTCATTCTATGATTATGGATTTTCAGAACAGGAATTCATATCTAAGATTAGTTATTTAAGAGAAATGAATACAAAGCCTTGCCCCAAAGTTGTAAGAAATCAACGTTACAAGCATAACTAAGATAGGCATACCTGCCCTCGGTCGAAGCATATCGACTTTTTAGGCTTTTCATAGCATAAATAATCCTGTTGTCTTTTCCTACAAAATCCTGACTGATATTGAACAATCACAATCATCAGGTCCACATGGTATTCATCTATGAACAATCACAATCATCAGGTCCATACGTACTCATCTAAGGAAATATGATTGCAAAAAATCAAGAACAGGACATACACACAGATATTGCAAACTGCATACCTCACCAATGCATCTTTTCCAATCATTGTCAGCAGCTCAAAATCATCTGCACCAATTTTATGGCATGTCTGAACGGCGACTGTACTCGGTCTCTTTCTTCTCCAAAAACTTTAATAGGTTGCTCTAGTCTTCTTCAGACACGTCAACATCAGCCAACTTCCTCTCTAACACACTACGGCTGTTCATAAATAGCATCTAGTTAATGTCAAGTTGACCTCCAAACTTTTATCAATTTTACTWTGGTTTATATTCCAATTAAACTTTACAAAAGAGCCCACACAAAATTGTACAAAGATATACACTGAGGTGATATACAACCTTTCTCTCCATTAAACCAACTTGAATAAAAAACCTGGTAACATTTGATTAGCAAATTTCATGTCAATCAATAGTAATGACAAAGTAAAGGCAACAATGCAAGACAACAAGAAATACGAATGAAAAATTCCATATCAACTTAGAAAAAATTTAAACAAATAGAAATTCGAACCCTAAATTGAATAGCAATCGGCTCACCATCAGCACCGTCCTGCTCTCAATCTCATAAAATGCAGCTCATTTCACATCACTAATCTCAACCAAATTATAGCTCATCAAACAAAAGCAAGATAGGTGCCTATGTCATTTTTAAATCAGCCTATACTTACAATTTTAACAAACCAAATCACCTAATTAACACGAAAATCTAACATCTAACTTATGACATTGCAAGTAAGACTCATTATTTTTTTTCACCAATCCCACAAATTATACTCTGTAATATGAATGTGTACGGGCGTGGGGCGTCACAGGGCCGGACTGGGTCTGGTCCCTCTGCCTCGCGGGGTACAGTCTCGGTTGAGACACCGTATTGCAAAGAATTGAATTCTTGCTATTTTTATAGTGTGAGTATGCTTGGCATTGAGGGTCCTATAAACTCGAAATCAAATAGAGGAAGTCGCCACCGCACTTTTTTCGGGAAGCTACGAAACCCATTTTAAGCCTTGCTAGCATAATGCATGCAAGGCGAAGGACTCCATGACAAGTCGTGCACCAGATCTGGATTAGGGGACGAGGGTAAGGGCGAAGTAGTGCACAACACCCCCCCTCATCTAGCGACCTCTACTAGGTCTCATTGCAAATTCACCAATTGTAATATCGAACAACATATATGTCCATATTGATCCTTAGTTGTTATTAGGCGAGTGGATTAATGCATGTAAGACTATTAATTGTTGTCACTTTGAATTAGGTCAAGATTCAAGGATCCTAAACCGTTTGTCCATAATTATCTTATTAAGCGTGACAATCAATTAATAGGTCTTTAATTAGCAAGATTAATGGTGATGGAGAAAGTATATACAAGAATAAGACTTAGAATATACATGAAGGAAGGAAAAAATGACTTACCTCGAATCGCTACCCAAGATAAGACAAAAGGAAAAAACAATAGTTAGATTTGAAATCGAAATTGCCTCGGAAAGTGCTATTTACATGAGAAAATCAAAGAAAAAGTTAGTATTGACAATAATATTGAAATCGAATTGAAAAGAAAGATAATAAGAGGTTTATTTACATTTTAATTGATGTCTAATAGTTAATTAATTAATATTACATGATTCAAAGTGATAAAAATAAGCAAAATCAAAGAGAAATTAAAGAGAAGAGAAGAAGGAGAGAGTTTCTATGAGTTTTGTGGCCTCATAGGTTATACCAATAATGCGTGGTCTAACAATCCTCGAACGATTGCTTTGAATGTCTTGATCGCTTGATTTGAATGTGTATTGAATATGATTTTGATTGTGTGTTGAATTTGAAAGAGTTTCTTTGAGAGATTTTGGAAGAGAGGGAGAGAGTATGGACGAGAGAGAGAGAGAGATAATGTAAAGTATAAGGAGTGCGTATGTGTTGAAGTGAGTCGTGGGTTCTTGTATTTATAGGAAACTCGAGCTTGGAGAGCAAGGCACTAGGCGTAAATACGCCCAGTTGGGTGCTCTTGGGCGTAATTACGCCCAAGATCTCTTTGCCCTCTTTGCTTGATTTTCCTTGCCTTTTTTGAAGATTGCGTATAATATAAAATCGAAATAAAATATCATTTGATTTTATTTGATCGTGAAATTGTAACACAAAATCACTGATTGATTTGGGGATATATTCGTGTGGGCCCCACACTCGGGTGCGGCCCCGAAGCTCCCAAAATGAGCCATTTTGCTCGGGTGCGCGTTTTTGCTTCGGAAATTCATAACTAATTTTCCACAACTCCAAAAATTATGGAAAAATACATATAAAACTCCTTGTAAAACATAGTGTGTTGTGTTAACATTTTATGAAGTTTAAAATTGTTTTCATAATTTAATTAATTATCACAATATTAATTAAATTGCTGAAAATTCCGAAAATTGCTAAAAATGCTTAGAAAAATTCAGAAAAATTCCGAAAAAATCTAGAAAAATGACTAAAAATAATTTAAAATCATTTTGAAATAAAAACTTATTTTTAAGGATGCTTTGGGCAAGAAAAGGTGTTTCGGCTTTGCAAATCGAGATTCAAGAGCATTGTTTAAGGCAATTGTTCTTTAGAATTGGACCAATTGCATTGTGGTATAGTTTTATCATTGGCCTTTATGGAGGGACAGATGTAGGTATCTACAGAATGAATGAGACAGTATAATAAATTTTACCAATTCTTATTATTGAATGAAAACCTTAAAGAACGAAAATTTAACTGAACTTTTTTAACAATCCTAGAAATTATTGTCTTCTATAACAAGTGAATAAATGTTGTACACTAATGTACTCAGTTACTCAAAACCATAAAAATTGAAACTTTAACAGAACATACGCTAGAAATTTCAGAAATTATCTCTCAAAGTACAGTCGTACAATGATTTCACTCATAATAATTGCATTTAACAGAAAACCCAGAAAAATGAGAGTTTAAATGAACATTTTCTTAGCATTCCCGAAAATTAATTTCTACAACAAGTGATCAAATGAGGTACTCATAATAAAAAATTAAAAAAATAAAAAAATTACTCATAGTAAAACCCTAATAACAAATCAAATTCTAAAACCCTAATAAGACCTAATGAAATCCGAAACAATTACATAAACTCCTATTAAACGTGAATCCAAATTCCAAAACCCGCCAACAAACAGACCGGAAATAGTCGTAAATTCAAGAACAAACGTGTTTATCTCTTCAGCAGCAAAATCAGGTTGGGTCATGTGCCATCATCTCAAATCTACCGTTAGCAGGTTAGACACCTAATTCGTGCTTGATTTAGTTCCCGAAGTCCTATGATCGATTGTACCGGTATTTGCCAATAGGTCCATTTTTGCGAATATGCTCAAAGTTTCACCTCACACCCATCCTTTCTAAGCATCAAATATCATTCCTCCATGCTAATCATGTCTCAACTAGGCCAAAAAAGTAATTTCTTTTATTTATTTCTTTTTTTTGTAGAATTTCTATTAAGTTTTTAGATATTTTTTAAAATAATTTATATGGTGATCTTCATAATTTCCACTTTTCTTGCATTCCCTCTGATTTTCTGAGTTCGCCAGTATTTTTAGATTTCTGATTTTTCTACAATTTTCTATGAATTTTAACCAATATTACAAAATACCAAAATACACAAAAAATTACATAAAATTAAAAAATACTTCAAAGACTACCAAAAAAATACACGGAATAGTTCTAGAACGCCGCCTAGAACCGTATTTCTGCAAAAGGGTGTCTAGATTCAATCAAAAATCCAAGAAAATCAAAGCAAATATACGTAATATCTCGTATAATTCGAGCGTAATAAGCTTCGTCCATGAATGCGTATTATCGATCCTAGAGCGTTAATAGCACACCGTGAGCAATATACGCTCCTAAAGATCGTAATATACTCGAATTTTGAAAGAGTATCAGGATAACTCAGCGTATAAACGCCAACTAGGCGCTATATAGCTCAGAGAAGCGTATTAACGCCCTCTGAGCTATGAGAGCGTATATACGCTCAGAGAACAGTAATACGTTAGCTCCGAGTTATATACGCTCCTCGTGAGCTATATCGCTCGTTTGGTTTTTGTGCCTATAAATAACGCCTCTTTGCCTCACCTCTTACGGGAGACATTACGAAACACATTCACACTTACTACGAGAGGAACGGAAAAAACTCTCTCTTTGCTGTTCAAAAACATCACTAAACTCTTTCAAACACAATCAAACACATCACGATTCATTCGATTCGATATCAATTCAAATTCAATTCTAGTGACCCTCTTGCGCATAATCTCAATAACGTTTCGGACCGCGGCATACAAGGTATCAACTCTGAGACTACTCCAATTTTCATAATCGCTTATTCTTTCCATAAATCAAAACATGTTCTAATTAAAGCTTGACATACCATTGATCAAATAACAACCATGTAAACTAATTAAATTATTCCAATCTTTGTATGTTTACAAAAATGTTGTAATTCATTTGCGAGTTCAAGAATAGATCCAATATCACTTTCATGTTCAAAATCCATTCAACACATATGCTTAATTCAATTTCGAGTACTTAATCAATCTAAAACTGTTGAGACCGACTTAGTAATTTTATGTGATCTATCGTAATATGTTAGGTTTTGGCGTGCTTTTCCTTTTTGCAGTGCATGTTAATCTCTATGGATTTTGTTAAATGTGATTATGTTTGCAAGAGAACTAAATTCTCTATTATATACAAGATTGTTTGCTTAATCATGATACATCGGTCACATCAAAAGTCAATAATTTGGACAACCGGTTAGGCACCCATAACATTACATAATTCAAAGTGGTCACTTTAGAATAAAGTAGCTCTTATTTTCTTATACTACATAGTAACGCTACCATTTTTTATCATATTAGGTATTGCGCTTTCAAGGTCAAATCGATAGGACTCTACTGATTCAATGTAATATAGAGTATGGAACTACATATGAGACCGAATAGAGGCCGCACAGTGCGGCGGATTGAGTCAAAATCTACCGTACCATGTTCCCCGACCCATCGAATCTGGTTAACTGGACCTATATCGTGGGGCATTATGTTTGCACCAATGTTTCGGAAGCCTTGATAACCTTATAGCACGGTGGCGATCCCCTCAATTTGACAAACAACCTCCAACCATCACATGCGATTTCATGGCTCAGATTCCATGACACTGAAGCGAGGTCAACCCCCGAGGTGGGTAATCGCTTACTCGGTTTCGGCAACTTCACTGGAATATCACTCGTTAGGTGAGTGGACAGACTTGAAAGTCTCGTAGTTCCAACTTCATAATTAAATTGGATTCGCATTTGCAACCTCGTTCGTCATAGGGTCATCGTCTCAGCTCCTAGGTCTCATTTAGCATTGTCTAGTCTCGAGACTCATAAAGGGGAGATCTTACCTTGTCCATCGTTGGTTACTTATTAGCGTTAGATGTGGTCGCCTAAGGGTACTGATTTGCAGGATTGGCTAAGCATCCAATTCACGCCCAATGCCGGCATTGCACTGTGTACACGGAGTATCTCGGCCAACGATTCACCAATTTTTGTGGTGGTAAATTGGACTCACTCACTCTTAGGCTTGTACCTACCACCTCAGACCTTAACCTAAGACGCATCTAAGTCACCTAGATCCCAGACCCTAAGTAAATAAATTGGACTACTTGTGTTCTATAATGTGCATTGCTTCTGCTTGACCTCCTTCTAAGTTCAATTAGCTCAGACCCTTTACCAATAGCCATATCAATTTCTTACTACCATAAGCTTAATCCCTCAGTCCTTAATCCCAATGCTCACTAGGTTTAGTCATTATTTTAGCCCACAGCTCAAGACTTTATCCAAGTTCACCTAGCCCAAGCTCATTAGCCGAGATCCTTAGACCAATTGAAGCCTATATGTTAAGACCTCTAGTCCAAGACCATTCAATGTCCTAGTTCAATTCACGTCTGGTTCGACTCGTAGGGCCCAGTGCAGCCTTAAGTCTAAGTGTTCAAACTGATTTAAAGACTTCCTATGACCCATCCCATGGACAATTCTGAAGGTTTCCCAAGAAGATCTCAAGTAGGGGGGGGGGGGGGGTGAATTGAGTACGCTCAATAAAATTTTTCGATTTGCTACTGTTTAGCTCAGAGTAAGACCAGTTGTATTGGTCTTTCGAGCGGAATATTAGTTGAACATTAGTAGAACAGTTATCGAGCAATAATAAAGAACACACAGAGATTAACGAGGTCACCCAATCTTGGCTACGTCCTCCTAACCTAGTTACTTTTATTAATTCTATTCTGAAGTGAAATATAGAACCCTCACTCTCTCAAATGTAGCAACTCTCACACAAAGAACCCCACACTCAACCAAGTGTTCTATTTCGCACTTAAACTCACAAGCACTCGCAAAGTTGAACTCTCAAATGCTACCTCGATCACCAACCCCTATTGTATCCAATTACAATTCTGTTTCTCTTCAAAATAACTCTCTATAAGACGGTACAAGAGTAATTAAAGCAACTATATTATCTGTATGGTTCTTATGCTTGCTTGATGTAAAACTGGGGACTTTTTCTCTTAAGAATAACTTCTTTTAAGCTCGAAGAGAAAAATTCATTTTAAGAGTGTAAACTTGTGAATATTTATAGGCAAGAGCCATGCAATTGATCAATCTAGTCGAACCTATAATATATGAGATTTGTTCAAAAGATCCACACATATTTAGGAAGTTTACAAAATATTATTCTTATACAAGATAAAAAATAATTTATCTAGTTAACTAACTCGACAAAATCAATCAGCAAAATATTCCTAAGTAATACTCTTACTTAGATCACCTTCGAAGTTTCAATAATTCTTTTAAGAAAATCTTTTAAAACGTTACTTTTGCGTCACAAGTGATCAGAGTTAAAAGAAAGTAGAACTATTCTTCCGACTGGTAGTGTTGAACCAACTAACCAACTTGTCTAGTTGTGCTCAACTCTACAAGAAAAGTCAGCTTAATTGTGTGCCTCATCAAATAAACAAGCTAATCACTCCATGACTTAGCATTATATTAATATAAAGGCTTAGTCGTAAACCTATAATCTACTTCATATCTTTTAACATCTTTCTATAAGCTTGCTCTTGATCTTCTGTTCATCTTGTGTTAAATCAGTAGTATGAACATACAAGAGGGGGTGAATTGTATTGTTAAGTGAACTTGAGAAATTTAAAAAATGTAAAGAACTAAACAGAATAAAGATTGCAAAAGAGATTCATCAACACAGAAATACTCCTTGTCACTTCAACAAGAGGAAAACTGTGACTCTCTCCTCAGGATTTACTTCCTTATTGATTATGAACGCTCCTAACACAATTCTACTACAACTCTTCTTATCAATGTCCTCACGAACTTGAACTACCCTTTGTCAATCATATTCCCAATCGATTTGCTAACTCTTCTTTGCTCTCTTTCCTGATAATTCTTCACTCAAAGATTATAATCACTGAGGTTCTCACTCAAACCTCAATCTCTACTCCCTTTATTACAAAACTCAATTAAAGAACTCTAAGAATTCAAGGCAGATGTTAATAATAAGTGGATTATCTAATTATAGTAGGTTTTTTCTCTTTCAATGCTCAGATTGTTTGAAAACCAGTAAGTAATGGAGTATTTATATCATTTATCCTGATCATTTTCAATCATTAATCCAGTCACTTCCTCCACTTCCTAAGAGTGGGAGAATAGTGAGTTAATGCGTTGAAGTCAAGGAATGGAGAATGCACAAGAATATTTTATCAGAATATTCTTGGTCTCAACTGAATAAAACGTGTTTTTGGAAAACCTTTACCCTAAAAATATAATAATGTATATAAGTCAGTTCTCCTTAAACAGTCTCCTGAATTTTCGTCAACTGACCAATACTAAGTCAATCAAATTTTCTTTTCTTATAAAAAAACGTTATATAAAATAAAAACTAATTTTTATTCTTTGTAAATTAATTTGAAAAAGATTTTTCTTTTTCCTAGAAAGATATTTAGTACTTATTGTATTTTAAAAAAAAACATTAAAAAAGATAAAGTTTTATTAAAAATCTTTTCAACCAACTAAGATAAATTTTAGAAAGAATAATCTTTTGACCATATATATTTCACTGATTATATTATCCACTTAATATAATTACTTAAACAGATTCTTTACATGATGGTACACTATACATCACATAAATTCTGATGCGTCTACTCCAAGCAATCAGTTCCTCTGATACGATCAAGTTTCTCTTCAAGTTCTCCACTTGAAGATCTGAAACTTCAAGTTCCTCAGCAACTCTACTGGCAATCGAGTTGCAGTTGTTGATTTCTTTATTTTTCTTCTATGCTGCTCTTATATGGGTGGATATTAAGTCTTTGATCTTCTTTAATCAACTCTGCTTAGTTCACATAAAATCCGATTATCATCACACTTGCACACACATTAGCAACAAAATAAAGTTTGTCCTAAGTTTAAGTCATCATCAAAATCATAGGTTCAACAATTCCCCCTTTGTGATGAATGAACAAACTAGGCAAAACTCTCAAAATAAGTTTAGCAAATCAATTTAACTAAGATGCAAAACTTCACTAGATGCAAAACCAATACTAATAATGCTAGAATTGATCACTAAATATGAATGCTTCATGAAACTAAATAATACTATGATGCAATGCAAGAACTACAAAATAAGACATTACTACCTTTAAGTTCTTCAATGTTGACGCATGCAAGATCAAGCATAATCATCTTCAATGAGGAGTTTGCTCTATGCTCTTTCCCCCTTTTGTCCTTTCATCAAAATGAAACCAAGCACAAGCAATATTCACATAACACCACTAAGGACATAAGTTACAGGACTAATAACTTAGGTTTACTTTGTAATGCATATACCATACCACAATATGTAAATAAATCATGCAAGCACAATTTAGCAAACACACATAATACTTATGATAAAACATATAAGTCCATAATTCCCAATCAAAAGAAACCTATCAAGTTCATACAATCAAGTAAAGCCAAAGCAAAAATAAATGTTCAATTACAGACCAAGATTAATTGAGAATTAAGGTAACGTTTTAAGGCAAGGAACAGGTAAAAATGAGAGGATCAGGATTCATCCATCATGGAATTTCTTGCTTTCTTCTCTCATGAGGACTGGACCTCCACAGCAAGACTGTTCAATCTTGCCAGCTAAGCCCTTCGTTCCTTTGTAAGGAATTCAATTCAGTGCCATCCCTCTGATCCAGTTTCTCAATGGAAAGCTTTGACCTCCAGTTGTCTCTCATAATACCTTCTTGTTCTCCAGAAATAGAAGTCTGCTCTTCTTTAATGCTAACCAACACACCTTGATTTTTAATTAAACTCATTGTCAAGAAGAAGAACTGATAAGCACCAAAACCAAGAGAAGGAAAGGAACAACGCCGTGAATTTAGTCCTCACCCTTCTCTCTCCTGTTCCCTCATCATCATCCTCATCATCAACTCTCCAATACCACTCTTTTTCTTGTTTCTTAGCTTAAATGCAAAGCCAAACTCTTCGTTTAGACCACTAGCAGCACTCCTCCATCCGCCACCCTTTTTCTTCACCTTGAACCAAGTTCCTTTCGGACAGTGTCTTTCTTCCTGTTCTTTCTTTTTCTTTCTTTAGACCCTGCCCTCAGTCCTCCTCAACCTTCTAGGAGTTCTATCTCCAGTTCCTTACTCTTCCACCAACATGCTCAACGTCCTCAAAACCACTTCCTCCCTCTTCTTCTCTCACTTTCCAACCTCAATTATGACTTGCTTTAAGCACCTTTCGTCTCTTTCTACAAACACTGTCTCCCATCATCACACCAAGGTTAGGCTTCAAGGTTCTTTGGTTGAAACAAAGTGTATTGGTTTGTAGTTTGAGGGATTCACATGATCATAAGAGATTTATCGAAAACTCTCAAAAAGAGTCATAAGTAGTGCCATATCCCCTATAAAAGCTTTGGAAAACAATTGTTCGTTGTAATCATGAGAGAAAGGGTAATTGGATTGATTTTGTCTTTGAAGCATAAATAAGTAAAAGCATCCATATGATTTGCTTCACTTCTCTTTGAGCCGAGGAATAATATTGTGCCAACAAAGGTTAAAAGCAATTTTGTAGTGGTGAAAGAATTTGTGGTTATGAAAACAATGCCCTTTCGCTCCAATAGATTTAACTATTTCATCCATTCACAACACCATCACCCACAAACATACTCCTTCTCTAAATACTTATCAAAAACAACATTAGGACACCAAAAACATCGCTCAAAAACTCAGCATCAAATTCAATTTCTTCTTTTAATTTGACTCTGCATGTGTACCATCACATTCAAATTATCCACAATATTCATTCATAACTCATTATGCAATCACATTGTTAAAGCTGAGATCCAAGAGGCTTTAACCCACCTTGTGCTCAAGAATGTCAGCAACTCACAATATCAATGCATACACCAATCCAATTTAATGCAAAGAGGAGAATGTATTTTTCAACCCTGTTTTCAATTCTCTTTGTGACAGCAATTTGTTTTAGAAATTGGAGCACCAAGTTCCACTCCAATTTTCTCATCTTCACTTCCTTCATTTTCGACATCAATTCGTGAGATTTTTGGAAGTGATCAACTATCCATGGGTTTATGGTAAAGAGATGAAGTGGTGATGATTCAGTAGATTTGGAGGTTTGTGTGGCAATGGGTAGAAATTTTCCATGGGAGAAGCTCGGTGGGGTTTGAGTTTTGTGGGGTGTTTGATAGTTTTTGTAAGAACTGAGAGTGTGTTAGGGGGGAAATTTGGAGTAATGACTTCCATAGAAATTGAAAGGACAGTGAAAAGAGGGTAGTGGGCCAGTGAGTAAATAGGAGTATTTTGTGAGTTGGGGTTAAAAGTGATTCTTTGGTCAATAATGTTCAATTTCTTCCTATATAATAGACTTCCTTGGATAAAAAAAAATATCTTAAACTGATTGACAAAATTAGATCAGTTTGGAAATCAGATTACATTTAAAGATAAATAAAAATAAATTTATGAGATAAAAAAACTGTGGCCATATTTATTACAGCGCCAGAAAAAAAACTAACTGTGTTTAATGAGAACTATCAAACAAGCAAATTGACCTTCATGCTTTATAACAGGATTTAATATAGCTAAAATAATTCATGAAATATACACGATATGCATCGAAACACATATCACAAAATTACTCATGATCAATTGCTTTCACACCATGTTGTGCATGAAATATTGTACAGCAATTTCAATATTAGAAATACCTGGGCTGGAGCATAGTTCCCTTCATGAAGCTAACTCATGCCAAGTTCCTCCTTAGTCTTCATGTTCTCTCTTTAAAAAAAAATAAAAAAAAAAAATAACAAAAGGATTTTTTCGATATACTGGCAATTTGATTGTCAGTATCTACAAAATGCTAATTTTACTAAACCTTTTCCACATATCCTTTAAGAATGATAGCCTAATATGGATAATGCTTAACTCTTGTAATGAAACTGATCTTTAAGATCGCTAATTGCACTAGTATTGGTCAACAATATATAGGAACACAATCAAATTTCATGACCATAGTCTTCATTGTTGCTTGAATCCATAATAATGTGAGCAACAACTTGCAGCAGCGAACACATATCTGCTTCTGCAGTAGATAAGGGCAACAGTATTTGTTTCTTGGATGTCCCAAGAAACTAGACATGACCCGAAGGAACTGGATAGTTCCCGAGTATTTCCCTGTTAACTAATCACCTGCGTAAGTCAAGCATCGTAAACTTTTCAAATCAATGTATCACTTCTAGAATAAAGAACGACGAAAATTTTCAGTTCCTTTGAGGTATCTAAAGATTCCTTTTAACATGCTGTCAAGTGAGATTCCTTAGGATTTAGACTGAAATCTGCACATAAACCAACACTGTAAGAAATATACAGTCTAACTTGCATTAAATAAGCAATAGAACCAATCATTCCCTATATGATTTTAGCTACAGATTCCTTAGGCATACACATCCAATCTTAGTTCCTACTCCCATAGTGTATGATAGTTTTAGCTTATCCAAGTTATATTCTTTAAGGGATTCCTGACATATTTTGCTGATGGATTAGGTTCCCCCTCTCAGTTTTTTATTGCAAACCAAGAAAGAAATGTATTCACCCATCATTACTCATTCAATTCACTTCCTCATATAAGTTAGCAAATATTTACAAAATACATTTGTGGCACCAATAATTATGTCATCAACATAATTTGAATAATTACAGATCTGCTGTTCCTTCAGATTTAATAAACAAAGTTTTATCTATCTTTTCCTCTGAAAAACCATTTTGTAAAAGAAACTTTGAAAGCCTTCATACCATGCCCTTGGTGCCTTTTTTATGACATATAGATGCCTGTCTACTTGATAAACAAATTGAAAATTTTGATTTTCAAAACCAGGATGTGGTTCAACATAAACATCCTCTTCAGGAAACCATTAATAAAGGAATTTCACATCCATTTGATAGCAGTTAAAAACCCATAAAAGAAGCAAAGCAATTAAGATTCTTATAGCTTCTAACGCTGCAACAGGTGACAAAGTTTCTTCAAAATCAATACCCTCTTGCTGATTGTAACCTTTAACACTAATCTAGATTTTTTCTATTATAGTTCATATTTCAATTCTATTTATCTCCTAAAACCCATTTAAGACAATAACTCTTTGATTTAGGAATAAGGTTCATTAATGCCATATCCTGTTTCTTTCAAATTCATGTGATTTCCTCTTGCATGGCATTTATCCAATCAGCATCCTTTGAGAGCTTCTTCATGATTCTTGGTTCATGATGGACAGAAATGAGTAGAAGGCACAGAGTTCCTCAATTGAAATCTTGTTTGAAATTCCCATTGTGGATGTCACTGCATTATTTTATCAATGGGATGAGATTTCTGATGTTTCCAATGGTTTAGGCTGGAAATTCTCTCACAGGAACTTCACTTGTGTTGTTCAGCTTGAGTTCCCCCTGAGTCTATTGCCTCCTCTTTCAGGTTCCCTCTGTGGCACCTTCTTCATGATGAGGAACTTCAACTCAGTTCTTGTTTCCTCATCCGAGCTGGTGTATGTTCCTTGGGATTTTCCTGGGAACTCTCTCCATCTGGATCCTCTTTCCTAATAAGACCAATTCAAAATCATAGTCATTCAAGTTCCTGTCACTAGAATGAGAGTTAGTTTCATCAAAGATTACAGAATACTCTCTTCTACACACATGTATTCTTACTTGTAAATGACTCTATTGCCTTGCTAGAGATGCATAACTAAGTGAATACAGCCTCATCACTTCTTTCATCAAATTTCTAATTTCTTTTACCATTATTATGTGTACAAAGCACTTACAACCAAAAGCCCTAAATATGAAGAAGATATAGGTTCCTTCCTTTAAACAGTTCATATGGTGTTTTGTTGAAAATAGGTCTCATCATAACTTTATAATGAATAATAGACATCAGTATCACTTCTCCCAAAAGTTTCCTTGCAAGACATCACTTTGAGATTAACATGGTTCTAGCCATATCCTCAAGTGGTCCCGTTCTTCCCTTTCAACAACTCCATTTGTTGTGGAAGTTTTGGAGCTGAGAAATTATGATCCATACCATTAACACTGCAAAATCATGCAAACTTTTGAATAGGTTTTTTAAAATCGAATTCATTCCATGAATCCAGACCTAAATATGAATTACTTGAAATCCCACTGGATTTTGTGCTTAGCACAAAAATCAATAAATTCATCAAAACGTCTCAATCTTTAGAAAGCTATGAAATAACCCAAGTGAATCTAGAAATCTCAACAATAACCAGAACATATTTTTGCCATTTACTAGGAACTCTCATAGGACCAACATAAATCAATAGTGAATTAATCCAATGGTTTAAGGAGGTGCTGACAATATTTTTTAGTTTTGAAAAGAGCTCTGACATGCTTTCCTTCTACACCACGCATCACAACACATGAGACAGGGAACTACCTTGGCAAGCCCAATGGACCAGTTTCTTGAAAGTAATCTATTCATAGAGTGAAAACTAGCAGTGTCAATCGTTGTGCATAATAAAGGATCATCATCAATAACCACTTAAACAAGTCAGATTATTCCTAGGAATGTGAATTGAGATCCACTGTATAAGTGTTCCCCCTTCTAGTTCCTTCTAAACAATCTTTCCAGCTTTGTTATAATGATTTTAAACAAAGGCAATTTGATGTGAAACTGACTGAATACCTTTTAATCACAAGAACTGAGAATATACTTAAACAAATTATGTTTTAAACCCTCGACCAAAATTACATTGTCTATACAATAGGAACTGGAACTTACCAACTTTAACCTATGGCAAATGAATCCACCTTTCTTGTTATAACCAAAAGTCACAGTTCCTCCAGGATAACGGTTTCTAGTGGAGAAGAAATCTTGATTATCTCCTGTCATGTGCTTGGAAAACCACTGTCGAGGTACCCATGTGTTGTTCCCCCCCTCACTAGAACCTCAAAAAGCTTAAGGGTTAGCTAGGAGGAACCTCAGATTTCCTTGGGTTCCTTTGATGAAGAAACAGAAACAGTTTTTTACCCAGACACGTTGAAGTTTCTTTTTAAATAAGCAGATTCCTTTTTAGTGGCAATCTATGTCAAAGTGACCAGTTTTCCACCAAAAGGATACAAATTTGTTGCTGAAGTAAATCAACATATTTCTTTTGTTTCCCTTTTCTTCTATATTAATGAGAACAGATGAGCAGATATATCCTTCTGTTCTTTTCAACTTGAGCATTTTCAATCCACTTAGGTGTGACATACTGACTTTTCAATTTATATCCATCAAGTCCTTTTCCAACAGAATTTTTTAAGTTTTAAATCCTCAAGATCTCTCTTTAAGTTTTTCAAAATTTTTGGTTAAAAACATTTGTGGAGGAACTTGATCCATTTAAGTCCATATCCAATAACCTGTATTGAGTCAGTTCACATAGCCATGATATTTTCATATTCATTTTTCAACTTGTTCCTTAAAGAAGAGATCTTATCATAAAGTTCAAAATCTGCCTGAACATCATTCTATGGATTTTCATCCCAACTACTGTGTTTCCTTGGCGTATTTTAAGCTTTTTCATTTCTTTTAAATTGCAAGTTTAACTTTTCAAAAATTTTTTATCAAATCCAGTTAACTGTTTCAACTAAAAGGATTCTTTAGAAGAGTATTAAGTTCCTTTTGGATCAAAAGGTTACCTATGTTGAGTTTTTCCAGTTTGTGCCACAACAGTTTGCAGTTTCTTCCTCTGGTTTGCTCAAACCTCTTCGCTCAGTCACTGTTAGAATCTCCAAGCAGATTCATGGCCTTCTCTATGTCAGTCTTATTGAATGGAGCTCGATTCCCTTTGGCCTTGGTTCCTTTGCCTTGCCTTCTCTTCTCGAATGTCCCACTGAGGACATCTCTGATAAAGTGATCAGGAGCACCACATCTTGTGACCATCCAGAATCCTAGAAGCTGCAGTCTTCTTGTTCTTTGGATGAGTTTTGCTTTATTCTTCTGAACATCTTCTTGAATAATCTTCACCATAAGTGCAGTATCATCTTCATCACCTTCAATTCCTTCCAGTCCTAGTCTCGGGCTATAGTTCCTTGGCTTAGAAACATTCACAACTGCTTGTTCCCAATGTAACTCATTGAGTCCATGAGGGAACCAGCAAGTTGTCAATACTGAACTGTGAAGCATTTGTTTCTTGCAGAGGCAGTACTTTTGGCGCCTCCATCTTTCATCTTTGAGTGGAAGCTACGAAGAACTTTTTCTCACTTGCTCATCTGTAGGGATAATCTTACCAAAAGAGAAACAAGTCATTTATAATGTTAGTAAAACGAGTAAGCATTTCCTGAATTGTTCTGTTGGATGCATTTCAAATCTTTTCATATTTTGACATCAGTAGTCAATTTTCGATCTTTTGTACCTTTTTCATTAGTTCCTTTCAATGTGTAATTTGAAGCAATACCATATTCCTTGGCAATCTGCATCCATGACTCGATTATGTTCATGGGGTCAAAGACCAACAATGGAGCAATTAACAGCAAGTGCCATTAAGTTCTAGTTTAATCAAAACCTCTTTATCATTCAGTTATAGATTAGAGATTACCTATTGTTGGCAGTTGTTTTTGGTGATTTTAAAAGTCACCACTTCTATTCTCTCCATAACCTGATAATTCAGCTTTGATGAAAATTTCATCCGGTTTCCAGTAGGTAGTCAGAACTTGCCATTGAAACATAGGTGGGCCTCTGACGTAGAATAAGCCTTCTTCATGGAGTTTCTCATGGTTGTTCATCTTTCCTTCCAGGTTCCTTGTCTCACAGGTTTCCTGCACTTCGTGATACCTGCTCTGATACAATTGTTAAACAGTAGATCGAACAAACAAAGGGGGGGTGAATCTGTAATTGTTAAGGAACTTGAGCAAATTTTAAAAAATGTAAAGGAACTAAACAGTAATAAAGATTGCAAAAAGAGATTCCAAACCACAGAAACCTCCTTGTCACTCAACAAGAGGAAAACTGTGACCCTCCTCAAGGGATTTACTCCTTTTATTGATTAGGAAACTCACCTAACACAATTACACAGCAGACTCTCTTATCAAGTTCCTCAACGAACTTGAAACTACCCTTTGCATATTTAACATCAATTCCCATCGATTGCAAACTCTCTCCTTGCTCTCTTTCTCTGATAATCCTTTTTTCCACTCAAAAAGAATTAATACAAACTGGTTTTCACTCAAAATCAATCTCACTCCTTTACAACTCAATTAAAGAACTCTAAAGAATCAAGGCAGAGTAATAAAAAAGGCATTATCAATATATCAGTGATTTTTTCCTCTATGCTCAAGTATCGTTTTTGAAAACCAAGAAGAATGGAGTATTATTATATCAATTGCAAAATTGTCTTCGACTATTCAATCCATTATAAGTCAACTTCCTTCAACTCCTAAAGAGTGGGAGAAAGTGGGAGTTAATGGCTTGAAGTCCAAGGAATGAGAACGTGCACATAGAATTTATCAGAAATATTCTTTGCTCTTCAATGAATAAAACGTGGTTTTGGAAAACCTTTACCCAAGAAATATTATATATGTATATAAGTCAGTTCTCCTTAACAGTCTCCTGAATTTTAT
>SNQN01008443.1:3178-14126 GCA_008642245.1 Bassia scoparia | reverse complement strand
ACCATGCATCAGAACTACGGATGGCCTGATTCCTTATGGATACGTAGGCAGTCTCGCCCTAAGGCTCGGCCATAATAACAAGTGCTCTACTTGTTTTTTAGATTAGCAAGTGAACAACGGTCAAGCCACAATTGGATGAAGTTTTCTTCTACGTGCTCAAAGTAAACACAATGTATAAAAAGCAATCCAAGTTTATAATTTATCCTTCTTTGCACCCGAGCTCTCACCTTTAGGCTTCTTCACCCATTTGCGTCTCTTGGGTCTATCTTCCACAATAGCCTTCCCTTTTCCTTTAGCATCACCTCCAAGCACCTCTTTAGGCCCAAGTCTTCTTACAGCAACATCTGAGTCAATTCAAAGTAGGAAGTCTTTCAAGCCTACTCCAAACTGGCACCTTCCTAGGAACAACTCTGTCCTAAGCATAAACAGCTCTAGGCTTAGCAGCAGGGGTCTCAGTAGGGTCACAATCGAGTCTCTTACTCTTGATATGGTCCTTCAGCTCCGTACGTCTTGCCTCAACACGGCCCATCACATCAGTGGCATTCATCCAGACACGATCATGAGCAGAAATCTTGTGGTCACCTTGAACAAGTGGGGTCACCTCAAGTGTCAAATGGGATTCCCAGTATTTCTCCCACTCTATTGCATTGCCCGTATGCAAGCACTTGTCCTCAGGACGAACTGTGTCAACAGCGGGAACAAGCTGAACTTTCCCGAATTGCCTCATCACCCTTGAAGGGAAATAAAAGGTGAACATGGTCAAGCTAGCCACGCACACATATGGAGACAAGCGAGTATGCACCATAAGAATCCACTCATGCTGAGACTTGTTGACATGGACCCTCTTACGGGGAAAGAATCCCTTGGCAGAATATTTGATAGGATTCTAGGGCACCTCAACTTAGCTCAAACGCTCTATCAGCCAAATTTGTCAAGAAATAGCAGCATGCGCAATATTTAGTCATCACATCAATAAACAAGCAATAAAATGTGTATAAATGCACTATTTTGCAAATATTCAGACAAAAATATTATACCTGTAGCAAAACAGGGTATCCAGACAAGGGCGCATGCGCATCCTTTTTAAGACGGTCAAGCATTATAAATAACTCCCCCGTGCACAATGGCATAGGAGTACGGCTAGCCTCGCATTGCTCAATAATAGAAATGATGCTAGCATGACCGACATTAGGCTTGCAATAAACAAATAAGAAACACGCAAACAAGTAGATMATARTTGCACGTYTACGGTAAATTCTACGGCAAGAAACATCACTAGCAATGTAATCAACTAAGGCAAGCAAGTCAATTTCCCGACCATGCACAATGCGTCGTGAAATAGTTGGACCAAGTCTGGAGTATCGCTCATATTCATCAACAAAGTGATCATTAGTATTAGGGATACAAGGGAGACTTGCCTAAAATTAGCCTTGCAAGGTCCTCCCTTTCACGAGCATCCAAGTTTCGAAGCACATCATTCAAAGCATTAGCAAAGTCTCTCTCCACTTGATTTGTTGCAAATTCTTCGATGTAATGAATTAAATGAAGTCTAAAGTAATGTAAGAGAGGTTTTTAAGCACTAAGGAGGCTAATGAATGAAATGGGGCATGCATAAGCCCCTATTTATAAGCAATTAGGACGAACAAACTTGCCTAAAATCGAAATTTAAGCAAAATCAGCTCGATTCTGGGCGTAATTACGCCTAACCTGGGCGCTATTATGCCCAACTTTGGCTTGTTTTGGCCAATTTTGCTCCCTTTAGCTGCTCCCATGCACTTTGGCACGCAGTTCTTGGTCCAACCTAGGTCCTTCCCTGCATTTTCAAGRAGGAACGAGCCRACATTCTCCTCAACAACGCAACGCAACATACGCAACAACACAAGACGATCGACGTCGTCTTAGAAGTTTAAATACATGCATTGCATATAGTTAGCAAGTTAGCTTTTGCAAGTTGTAATCAAAGCTTCGCATTACAAAATGAGTTGTGTCTATAGTCGTACACAAGTCTAGGCGTTTACACTAACACTCAAGTCTAAGCTAGAGTCGAGTCAAGTCAAGTCAAGTCAACAAATAAGTCTTAGTAGGTCTAAGTTAAGTCCTAAAATCAACAAACGCAAAGCTAGGGTCACCCTCCTTCCCTATAGGTGACAGGTACATCTAGCAACACGTCGAAAAGCCGAGTGAAGCTAGCACCTGCAAAGCAAACTCGTCCAGCAACTCATCGGGGAAAGAAACTACACAAGGAGTCCTTGGCACTATAAACTGAGTCGAAGGTCCGGGTTGAGAACGAGAAGTCGAAGCGCCGCCCGCTAACCTCGTGCCCAACGAGGTTGAAGCTCCACCCTGGTTGGAGACCGGTCTCATCCGTGCATCGCCGTCAACGTCAGCATCCTCCTCGTCACCTTGGCGAACCTGCAAAAGGATTTTCAAGACAAAAACAGGTTCATGACCCTGCAAAGAATTGAAATTACAAGATTTGGTCCACTTACCGAGTTTGTCATGTAATCTATCACTCCTAGCAACCTCATGACGCCTACCCGAGGCATCTATTTCACAAGTCAAGCAAGTCAGCACATAAATGAGTATTGGCATGTAAACACAAAATCAAGCAAACAAAGCGTCCCCTACCTGACCAGCTCTAGGGGGCATCGAGTTCTGAGCGTGTCTAGCAATTGGAGGGGCAGGCTCAACAAACTCGTCCGAGCCAGGACGAATCCTCAAGTCCCTGAAGGGGATCTCCCCGAGGTTGTAGTCAGGCTGCACAAGCCAAGCCAATGTTAATGCACAACTAACGGAAAGCAAATGCAAAGAAAAGGTGTGGATAAGCAAGGCTCATACTTCAGCAACTAGCTTGACTCGGGGGCTAATCGATATTGAATAAAACACTCATAGGCATCGTAACCCCTGGCACCAAGCAAGAGATGGTTTTCGTGTACTTCGTATTTCACAATTATAATGAAGTTAAAAAAAAATCAAATAACCGCAGTTATTTTTTGCAGTTATGGCTAATAACCGCAGCAAATAAACACTGGTTGCTGCGGTTATTAGCCATAACCGCAACAAATAGTAGGAAAATAGTACCTACTACTTGCTACAGTTATGGCTAATAACCGCAGCAAATAGTCTTTTTTTTCGAAATTTTATATATACATATATACATAAATATACATTTATACATATATACATACATATGTATACATACATACATACATACATACATACATACATACATACATACATACATACATACATACATACATACATACATACATACATACATACATACATACATACATACATACATACATACATACATACATACATACATACATACATACATACATACATACATACATACATACATACATACATACATACATACATACATACATACATACATACATACATACATACATACATACATACATACATACATACATACATACATACATACATACATACATACATACATACATACATACATACATACATACATACATACATACATACATACATACATACATACATACATACATACATACATACATACATACATACATACATACATACATACATACATACATACATACATACATACATACATACATACATACATACATACATACATACATACATACATACATACATACATACATATATGTATATATATATAAACCTCTCGTCGATCATATCAATCGTAACGTATAATGCAAACACAAAAAAAATAACCATGCATGCATATATTATATACAATATCGATCGATCAAAAATTATATAATAATAATAACGGTCGATAAAAAACTTCTCAATAATAAATCATTAATTCGTTCAAAATATACAATAACGGTCAAAGTTTCATGTATATATATATAAACAAATAAAAACTACTCCGAATAGTTCAATAAAATAGTTCATGATGAGAACACACAATCGTTGATGACATAACTAGCAAACTTGTCCCGTACTTCATTGATTTCCGCATCCTTCAAAGGCTCATCTCTCAGTGTGTTAAAGACGTACATATTATATATGTATATACAAAAAACAAAAAGTGAATAAATATGAAGTTGCATATAAAATATATATCTCATCAAAGACGTAATTAATTAAGCTCGAAATAATGCATTCGTAGTTAGGGGATTTTCGTGCCTAATTAAATTACTTATATATAAAATATACCAATTACATGGTTTTAAAACTTAATCATGTCCTAAAACACTCATTTAAGCTTCCTACGACTTGATTACACTCGCTTAGACACACATAGGTCATTTTAGGGCGTGAAATGGCAATTTAGGCCATTTTAAGGGGTTTTTTTAGGGTTTTCTCGCCTAACCTCTTGTAACTCTACCCATTACATGAAATTAAAGCTTTATCATGTCCTAAAATACTCATTTAATCTTCCTACAATTTGATTGCACTCGTTTTGACACACTTAAGTCATTTTAGGGCGTAAAATGGGCATTTTAGGGGGTTTTAGTCGTTTTCGGGCCTAACTTTTAAAAACTCTATCCATTACATGGTTTTAAAGATTTATAATGTCCTAAAACACTCATTTAAACTTCCTACGACTTCATAGCACTCATTTTGACACACCTAGGTCATTTTAGGGTGTAAAATGGGCATTTTAGGGGGTTTTAGGGGTTTTCGAGCCTAGCTTCTTAAAACTCTACCCATTACATGGTTTTAATGCTTGATCATGTCCTAAAACAATCATTTAAGTTTCCTACGACTTCTTTGCACTCGTTAAGAGACACCTAGGTCATTTCAGGGCGTGAAATAGCAATTTAGGCCCTTTTAGGGGTACTTTGGGGTTTCCTCGCCTAACTTCTTGTAACTCTACCCATTACATGGTTTTAAAAATTGATCAAGCCCTAAAATAATCATTTAAGCTTCCTACGACTTGATTGCACTCGTTTTGACACACCTAGGTCATTTTAGGGCGTAAAATGGCCATTTTAGGCCATATTAGGGGCTTTTAGTCATTTTCGGGCCTAACTTCTCAAAACTCTACCCATTACATGGTTTTAAAGATTTATCATGTCCTACAACACTCACTTTAGCTTCCTACGACTTGATTGCAATCGTTTTGACACACCTAGGTCATTTTAGGGTGTAAAATGGGCATTTTAGGCCATTTTAGAGGGTTTTAGGGGTTTTCGGGCCTAACTTCTTAAAACTCTACCCATTACATGCTTTTAAAGATTGATCATGTCCTAAAACACTTATTTAATATTCTTAAGACATGATTGCACTCGTTTTGACACACCTACGTCATTATAGGGCGTAAAATGGCCATTTTAGGCCATTTTAGGGGGTTTTAGACGTTTTCGGGCCTAACTTCTTAAAACTCTACCCATTACGTAATTTTAATGCTTGATCAAGCCCTAAAACACTCGTTTAAGCTTCCTACAACTTCATTTGACTCGTTAAAAGAAACCTAGGTCATTTTAGGGCGTGAAATGGCAATTTAGGCTCTTTTAGGGGTTTTAGGGGTTTTTGGGGTTTTCTCGCCTAACTTCTTGTAACTCTACCCATTACATGGTTCTAAAAATCGATCATGTCCTAAAATACTCCTTTAAGCTTTGTACGACTTGATTGCACTCATTTTGACACACCTAGGTCATTTTAGGGCGCAAAATGGCCATTTTAGGTCATTTTAGGGCGTAAAATGGCCATTTTACGTGGTTTTAGTCATTTTCGGGCCTAACTTCTTAAAAATCTACCCATTAGATGGTTTAAATGATTGATCATGTCCTAAAACACTCATTTTAGCTTCCTACGTCTTGATTGCACTCGTTTTGACAAACCTAAGTCATTTTAGGGTGTAAAATGGGCATTTTAGGCCATTTTAGGGGGTTTTAAGGGTTTTCGGGCCTAACTTCTTAAACCTCTACCCATTACATGGTTTTAAAGATTTACCATGTCCTAAAACACTCATTTAAGCTTCCTAAGACTTGATTGCACTCGTTTTGAGACACCTAGATCATTTTAGGTTGTAAAATGGCCATTTTATGGGGTTTTAGGGGCTAACTTCTTAAAACTCTACCCATTACATGGTTTTAATGCCTGATCATGTCCTAAAACACTCATTTAAGCTTCCTACAACTTGTTTGCACTCGTTAAGAGACACCTAGGTCATTTTGGGGCATGAAATGGCAATTTAGGGCATTTTTGGGTTTTTTTGGGTTTTCTCGCCTAAGTTCTTGTAACTCTACCCACTAAATGGTTTTAAAAATTGATCATGTCCTATCAATTAAGCTTCCTATGACTTGATTGCACTCTTTTAGACACACGTAGGTCTTTTTAGGGCGTGAAATGGAATTTTAGGCCATTTTAGGGGGTTTTAGGGGTTTTCGTGCCTAACTTCTCATAACTCTACCCATTACAAGTTTTTCAAGTTTGATCATGTCCTAAAACACTCATTTAATCCTCCTACAACTTGATTGCACTCGTTAAGACACACCTAGGTTATTTTAGGGCGTGAAATGGCAATTTAGGCCCTTTTACGGGTTTTTGGGGTTTTCTCGCCTAACTTCTTGTAACTTACCCATTACATGGTTTTAAAGCTTGATCATGTCCTAAAATACTCATTTAAGCTTCCTAGAACTTGATTGCACTCGTTTTGACACACTTAAGTCATTTTAGGATATTTTAGGGGGTTTATGGGTTTTTGTGCCTTACTTCTCAAAACTCTACCAATTACATGGTTTTAATGCTTGATCATGTTCTAAAACACTCATTAAAGCTTCCTACGACTTTATTGCACTCGTTTTGACACACCTAAGCATCCTAGGGAAGGCTTTTAGTCTTTTAGACACAACAAGGTCATTTTTTATAAATAACTCTTAAATTTATAAATGGCAAAATTAACGTTCGACGACCTACCTTGTCAAGATCGGCTGCACAAGTACAAGAAGATACTATATCCGACATGAACTTCATCACGTACAGTCCACAGTCAACTCTATTTGGTTGTTGGGCACACTGATTTCAAAAGACATGAAAATAAAAGAAGAAATTAAATTACATTTTTTTGGTATGAAAATAACATGGAGAACACTTAATTAGTTATTTTATTTGAAATTCACTAACCCTCATTGTTTTCCATGTTGGAAGCGTAGGTTTTCCAAAAACAGTCTTTCCACGTAATTTGACCATCTCACTACATCATTAAAATTAAGAAAACAATATGACGGATGTTTGAATTGAAGATAATCTAAAATCAAACAAACACTCACATGCTTAAAGGCTAAAGTTATACCTATTCAATAAGAATTTGATTATTAAACTTCGAGGTTTATGTCCTCGAGCGGAATCAAATAAATATATTGTGTGATTTGACGAAAATAATACTAGGAGGCGCCAATACAATCTACAATAAACATATTAAAATGAAACGATGTTGAGAGAATGACAACAAATGAGTTGAATAATAAATTTTAATTAGGAGTGCACTATATTTAACTTACTCTTCCAAGTATAGAGCAAGAATAAAGTTATTTCCGGCACGAGCACATTCTGTCATACCCCTTCCAATGTATTCTTTCACTTCAATACTGTTATCCAAGCAATGGTTGGGGCGAATCTCTTGTGGAAACAACCACCCGACTTTTGAAACGGATGCACAACCTTTCAAATCTTCGTAAAGTGCACTAAAAAAATAAATTACTCGAAGTTAAATAAGAAATTTAAAGTAGATCAACAAAATTTATCAAGATTAAAGGTAAAAAATATCACCTCATGAAGACTTGTAGTATTGACAAACATAACATATCACGGGACAGGAATTCACGAACATCTTGCTTGTACACAAACGTTGTTCCATATTCTTGATAATGAAACTGTGTCTTCTCTAATTGAACCTCCAAGGGTGCATTATCAGGCAAATTGCTAAAACGACTATGTAACCAATAGCACGAGTTGCTTGAGGTGGTTTGACGAGAGGATCCTCTTAAGGTGCAACATGTGAGTCACTTGTTCTCATCAATTTGGAATTAGAACCTTTGGAAGATAACCTTAGCTCATCCCCATCGCTTTTTGGTTGTAAATTTACTTTCTCCTTGTTTCGATCCTCCTTGTCTGCATTCTCCTTGTCTTCATTCTGCTTGCCTCGATTGACACTCTTATTTGTATTTGGGAAGTATTTTTCAAAATCCTTATCACAAAATGTATTAGAATCATTATTACTTCAAATTTTCAAGCATTCACATATATAATGAAAGGTATTTAAACAATAACATCATAAGTAAACATATATTATTATTACCTTATTTGAAAAACATATCCAATCACATGGCCACTCAATGAAGGAAAATTGTGCTTGTAACAAAGTATTCATGCCCACTTCCAGCTTAGGAAATGGAAGTGTCACATTCTCATAGTCTCTAATGACGGTGTCCACGTTCACTCTCCAAGTAGAATGGTCAACTTTCTGGAAATGTACAATTTCATTCTCCTTTCTCGGTTGTGCATGACCATATGCAACTACAACTAAATCAGCATAATCATTGTGATGTAAAAGATCACAAGGAGTCTCTTCCTTTAAAAGAAAAGGCAAAAATTGAGTAAGTATAGTAACATTTATCAAATAATGTTCATGTGAAAACGAACTTAAATGAAATGGTAAATTATTGTGACATTCGAGAATGGGACGGGTGGTTGAACCTCCCGTAATTGAGTTGTCCTCGCTTTTAACACATGAGGTGTTGTTGGATGGCTCGATAGGTCATTTGGTATGACGTTCTCTTCGATGGTCATTTTTACTCCAAAGGGCTCAAGCATAGAGTTCAATCTTATTGACATCTTTTTCTCAACTTCTGCTTGAATTTTGGCTATCAATGCCTCAATATCTACTAGTGATGTGTTGCTAGTTGATTGTCCTCTTGAAGCCACATATTGTTCACCAAAGGACTTCTTTTTCCCAACACGAACCCCACCATGACCTCTCACACATCCAGGATGATGTTTTCCTAGAACCATGAACATCTCATCCTTATCCCCTACACGTTAGAACTCTCCAGTAGCTTCCTTTTTCTTCCACTCCATCTAGTATAGCGAAAAAAACAAAAATGCTTTAACATATAAGCTTTAACATATGCTTTAACATATATGATTTAACATATGCTTTAATAAAAAATTTCTTATTATCATTATGAATTAACCAATGATTCAACAACTGTTATTGCATTCGGATCAGGAATGACCCAATTCCCATTACCATCCTTGGCATAGTGTGAACACGTAAAATCTGAAGTTCGGCCACTATTCATAGTTGCAAGAGAAGTAGAAGAACCGTCCATTGTCGTTGAGCTTACATTTGAGTAGATTCCATCTTCTATCCAGATTGGTCTCCAATCATCAAAAGTATAAGGGCCAATGTGGTGCCACAATTTCCTTTCTTTTGCATTTTTTGAATGTTTTTCACGCTTTTCCTGCATATAAGATCAATAGGTTAATAATTTAAGAAAATATCAAATGAAATTGATGATAGAAATCAAGACTAATTATGCAACCAACAATAACAACAAAAGTCAAAAACATTGTCTGACAAACTAAAAAAATCTAAAAGTTAATATGTAATTACTTACAACTACTAGTGGAGCTGTTTTCTTGGCAACAAAAGCATCCCAATCTTCTTCACTAATATTATTATAGATTTCATAAGGCATCCTCTCTGGTACTTTCCTAGATTCATCGTCTTTTGGCCTTTTAGACTTTCCTCTATCTCTTGTTAAAGAGATCCATCCACTCACTAGCTGGGATTAATGATTTCGAAATCTTTCTCTAAGACCAGAATCAAACACCTTTTTTTCGCTTCATTAGTAGGGTCAATATGGAATATATTCTGGAAAAAAAAACAAATAAAGTTTGTTAATTGCATAAGAAAACAATAAAATATGCAATAATTTTAAAAAAAAAAATTGTTGAGTTTTCCATTACTTACCACTGTGTCTTCCCATAAAGATTTCAATAAACCCTCGGGCACGTCATCCCATTCGTGCAAAATATTAAGTTTTCGCACACAATGAACATGGTTGACCTTTATCCACTCACTAGCTGGGATGTTTCGCATAAGCTCTCTTAAACTTGCCACATGGTTGACCTTTGTTATTGTACTCAAGGTGCATAGGTTCCATCCCGCTGAACCCTTTGTTCGGTCCTCGCCCTTTTTTGGCTTTTTTTTTTATGTTTGTGTCACAACTTGCTTCTCTTGTGTATCTATTACAACTTGATTCTCTTGAGTTTGTGTGACAGTTTTCTTCCGCTTCTTTGTAGCTTGGTTCCCAGATTGCTTCTTTGTAGTTTGTTTCACATGAGGCTTCTCTTGATCTTCCAAGTCACCTTTATTAGGATCCTTGTCCTTATCGTAGTCCTCATCGCTAGTACTCCCCTGAGTCCCCTCTCTATCATCCCCATAACTTTCATTTGTATCACCCTCATAACACCCCTCCAAGCATTATAACGTACCTATCTCCATTTGCCTCTATGTTAGAGACTCCCATARTTACCTGAGTATACAACAATAATTAAAAAATAATTAGCATCTCAACCTTACAATAATTACAATCATAGCAAAAAAAATCACTGTTACATATTTCATAGTAAATAGAAAACTAAGTAAATATAAGCTTAGGAAAAGTTTTGGAGGTTTGATTGCATGTTTGGACTTGACCCATGACAAACTGTGCTTTTTTGTCAATGCCTAACGCTTCCATCCTTGCCCTATTATCCTCGATCCTTTTCTTTCTCAACCTCTCATATTCAGTAGTACTTGGTTCATCAGTCTCAGCATGTTGACTACCACTACCTGTTGATTTTTGGGCTTTTTTCTTTGTCATTTTTCCTACTAAAAAAAATATTCATTATGACTTACAACATGACTAAGAAATTTCTAAACAATAAGTAATAAAAAAATTATGAAATAATTTAATATAAATAATTACTA